>CM072692.1:7347609-7352609 GCA_036884735.1 Huso huso | reverse complement strand
ATCGGCGATAGTAACCAGCTAACCCTAGAAATGCCCTAACCTGTTTCTTGCACTGGGGTATTGGCCACTTCTTCAAAGCCTCAATTTTACTGAGTTGAGGCTTTATAACTCCTCCCCCTACCACATAACCCAGGTATCTGGCTTCCTTCAACCCAACATAACACTTTTCGGGATTGGTCGTAAGCCCCGCTTCTCTAAGTGCCTGTAAGACCCTATTAACTTGTGACATATGCTCTGCCCAATTTTCAGAAAAAACTACGATATCATCAATATAAGCGGACGCATAGTCCGCATGGGGTCTCAATACCTTATCCATGAGCCTTTGGAAAGTCGCCGGAGCTCCGTGCAACCCGAAGGGCATCATTCTATATTGAAATAATCCCTTAGGGTTAGCAAAGGCTGTCTTCTCTTTGGCACTCGGGGCAAGGGGAATCTGCCAATAGCCTTTAGTGAGATCAAGTGTGGTTAGGAACTTAGCTCGTCCTAACCGCTCAATCACATCTACCCGAGGCATTGGGTACGAATCAAATTTGGAAATTAGATTCAACTGCCGGAAGTCATTGCAGAACCTCCAGCTCCCATTTGGTTTTGCTACCATTACAATGGGGCTATTCCAGGGGCTTTTAGATTCCTCAATGACACCTAGTTTCAACATTGCTTCGACTTCTTTTATGACATTTACCCTTTTTGCTTCTGGTATCCGATAAGGGCGTACTCTTACTCGCATACCGGGGGAAGTCACAATGTCATGTTCAATGGCAGTTGTGTGGCCTGGAATATCAGAAAAGACATCTTGGTTAGTCATAACTAACTGTTCCACCTCGTCTTTCTGGTATTCCTCTAAGTCTGGACCCACCTGTACGGACTTGGCACCTCTGTCTGTGTTTATGCTTAGTTTGGTTCCCTCCCTCTGTTTACAGGGAGGAGCAGCGACATTTGCTACTGCCATAGGCTCCCGGTCTACCCATGCCTTTAACAAATTAATATGGTAGATCTGCTCTTCTTTACGTTTACCTGGTTGGTGAATTTTATAGTTTACCGGTCCAACTGCCTCAATTACTTCATAGGGTCCCTGCCATTGGGTAAACAGTTTACTAGCAGGAGTGGGAACTAAAACCATAACACGATCCCCCGGGTGAAAGGTACGTGTCCTAGCGGTTTTATTATAGCTCTGGGCCTGTTTAGCCTGGGCCTGCTGCATATGCTCTCGGACAATAGGTGTCACTCTGTCAATTCGGTCCTGCATCTGCATTATATACTCTACCACATTTTTTCCCTTTGATTGTTGCGCTTCCCAGGTCTCCTTCGCTATATCCAGGATTCCACGGGGCTGACGTCCATACAGGAGTTCAAAAGGAGAAAACCCAGTGGAAGCCTGGGGTACTTCTCGCACTGCAAACATTAAATATGGTAGAAGCAAATCCCAGTCTTTTCCATCTGTCCCTAACGCCTTTCGAAGCATGGATTTTAAGGTTTTGTTAAATCTCTCCACTAAACCGTCGGTTTGAGGATGATAAACCGACGTTCTAATAGGTTTGATTTTCAGGGTGGTGCATAACTCTTTCATAAGTCGATTAACAAAAGGAGTACCCTGGTCTAAGTATTTCTTTTGGGATGCCAACCCTAGAAAACACCTGTATTAGTTCCTTAATTATGGTTTTTGTAGCCATGTTACGTAATGGAATAGCTTCAGGATATCGGGTAGCATAGTCTACTATGACCAACACATACTCATGCCCTCGAGCTGATTTGGCCAATGGCCCCACCAAGTCCATGGCAATACGTTCAAATGGAACGTCGATAATGGGCATTGGCTCTAAAGGAGCTCGCAGGTGTGGTCGAGGACTGGCTCGCTGACAAGTTGGACAAGACTTGCAATACCGCTCAACAGCCTTTTTAACACCTGGACAATAAAATCGTGACAAGATACGATGTAATGTTTTCTCTGTCCCTAAGTGTGCACCAAATAAATGACTGTGAGCCAGACTTAACACTTGGTTCTGGAACAAGGGGGGTACCAATAATTGCTCTACAGGGCTACCATTTATCAAGGTTCCTCGATAAACCAAATCTTTTTTTATCAAAAAATGTTCTAGCGGGTTTACTACTGCATTCTCGACTGGAATCCCATTGACCGAGACCACTTTCTGTCTTATATTAGTCAGGGTACTGTCTTGTTGCTGCTCTCTAGCAAAGCTATCTGTCGTAGGGAAAAATCCGCTATCCCAACCCTGCGTTTCCCTATCGGGTTCTATGCCCATGGGGTAGTCCCCAGTTTCCATTAAAATCTTGGTGTCAGAACATTGTGTCCCAATTGCTTTCTGTGTGCGTTTCCCTAGTGCCCCCACACAAATAGAAGCTGGTGGTGACCCCCTCCTTTTTTCCAACCTCCGTTGGCTCCGTGTTTTTTTTAATTTTCTAACTTTACTCTGGTTAAATAATTCTGGGTCAGTGAAAGGGAATAGAGTGACCAGGCTCTCTGGTGGCCTCAATTGGGCTGTACTTTTGGCTACAGGGTGATACAATCCCCCCTCCAATTGTACCAGGTTCGAGAACCCGGGGTAGTCTCGACCGAGAATTACCTGGTGGGGCAACTTGGGGACCACTCCCACCTTCATGCGGTACTCCGCCCCTTTATGCTTCAATTGCACAAGAGAGGTTGGGTAATATTTAACATCCCCGTGGATGCAGGTAATTCCGGTTCTCAGGCTATAATCCAATCGGTTGGCATCGCAAAAATCCGGCGTTACCAAAGTAATTGAGCTACCAGAATCAACGAGAGCCTCGGTCGCTATCCCATTTACCAGTACCGGGACCATATAGGGGTATCTACCCTCCGATAACCCCACCACCATAATACCTCCACAAAAGAACGTATCCCCCACATCACACTGCATGGGTTCTGTGGACTCTGAGCAGTTCTTTGCAACGTGACCCAATTTTAAACACTTATAACATCTGTAATTACTGTAATCAAGGGTCCCCTTCCTCTGAGTAATCCCCATCCCTGGTCTTTAAAATGTCCCTTCACGGGGTTGTCCCGCTCTTCGACCCCCCTTTTTGACGAGAGTTTCTTACCCGTTCTAGGTGAGGTCTTGGATATCCAGGGGTTTGTTGTATCCTTGGTATTAGACACCGGGTGGGTCGTGCCAGCTCTCGGCGGCCAGCTGGCGTTCTACCAATGATACAAAGTCGTCAATAGTGGAGGGAAACATTCTGACCTATCCACTTCCTCAAGGGCCCAGGCATGGCCCTCATGTAACGATCCATCACAATCAGCTCGATGATACGGTATCCATTATTAACATCAGGGCTTAGCCAGCGTTGTGCAAGGTGGATAAGGTCAAACATCTGTGACCTAGGTGCCAAGGTTGGGTTAAAGACCCAAGCGTGGTACTTTTGAGCTCGCACGGCGGTGGTAACGCCAGCCCGGGCAAGGATTTCCGCCTTTAATTTACTGTAATCCTCGGCGTCGGTGGAGGGTAAATCGTAGTAGGCTTTCTGGGCGTCGCCGACTAAGAAGGGGGCGAGTATGCCCGCCCATTTTTCCTTGGCCCACGCTTCCCTGCTCGCCGTTCTCTCGAAGGTCAACAGGAAGGCCTCAATATCATCAGAGCTGGTCATTTTGTTCAATACTTGAGTTGAACGGACTATACTTGGAGCAGAGCCCCTGACACTCCCTTGCTCCAGGCTTCTCATGATAGCCAGGCGTTCCTCTCTGGCTTCCACAAGTAAGGTCTCGTGCTGACGGTTTGTTTCTTGTTGCACTCTAAGCACGGCTTGCTGCATCTCCTGTATTTTCCGGTGCTGTCTTGCTGAGCTGCCGTTGCCGCCACTATTGCACCTAACCAATTCTGTTGTCTGCCATGGCTGTGGGTGTCACTCTCTCTACTGTGAAGCTAAGGGTACTGTAGCTTTAAAAGGTCTTCAGTTTGGCATCCCACCGCTGCCACCATATGTGAACAATTTGTTCTGTATTTTAGTGTGGTAGCCAACTGGCAGCATGAGAGGTGACACCGAGGCACTTGGTAAGGTTGAAGAATAGGCAGTTTTATTATTTTCTGAAACAAAAGTTCAAAAGTCTCAACAGAACGTTTATGAAAATAAACCAAACAAAAGAAACCCTGCCCACTAATCTCACTTCTTCAACCCTCTCTACTGCTTGCACGAGCTGTCCTCGTTGCAAGGAAAAAACATGTTGCTTTAGCATAGAGACCAGTCCAAGATCCATCCAGACGCTGCTGGCAACAGTAAACCTGGTCTCGGAACAAGTGTCTCGCCAGGTAAGGGTCAATGGTTCACTTTCTTTATAATCCACAAGGGCTGCTGGGAAATGTAGTGTGTAACTTTTCAAGGTGAACAGGTAAGTTCAAAGTAATCTGTCCCTTGGTCGCCCTCTGCTGGTGAACACTGCCACTGAGAGCCTGCTGCTTGGCTGGATCCTGACGAACTAAAACAAACAAAGAAACCACAACTACCACCGTCCGTGTGGTTTGTTTCCTTCCTGGGTATATTATTAACAGTTCATTAAACCAAACAGTCCCGGTTCAATAGACAAAACAAAACCCCAGTCTGGGTCTTCACTTTAAATCCCAGACAGTTACAGCGATTTCAGAGTCACACTGCTTTAGGAATTATATGGTGTTTCTGTACCTGAAATTAAGCAACCAGCCTCACTCAGATAAAACACAGTCCACGAAAAGAATGCGGGTGCTTAAAAGAACACGTAAATTAACAGTCCACAAAGCACAGGCTTTTATTAATTCAGCGCGTGCACACTATACGCGCTGGTATAAAACTTTGTGTATTCAGTTTGGCAACAATTAATACAGCTATAGAAAACAGGTTGAACGCTGTATACAGCAGGCACGTAAGCAGGTGAGTAACAGTCCACTTAATACGGTGACTTTCTTTTAAAACAGGAACGCTGTCTTTCTTTTCAAAGAAACCAAGCACACATGGATCCCGCAAGTCTGCGGTCTAGGTTACTCACTGAGATC
>CM072692.1:7241019-7347109 GCA_036884735.1 Huso huso | reverse complement strand
TTGTTGCTTCCGTTTCAGTTACATCTTCTTGAGATGTCTATGGAAACCATCGATTATGGACTTGATTTTCTAACAAACAGTGATGTTACCTATATGAAAATGGATGTGATACTCTGTCTCTGAAAGCTGTTTCAGCTCATCGTTTCTCCTTCTTAACTCAAGAAATCTCCTGCTCCAGTTTCTTCATAAGTCCTTCAGCCCTGATTCACTGCAGCCTTCTCGTTAGCTCCAATAAGCTCCAATAACATAGTGTGGATCTTCTCAATGGATGAGATCAGCTCAGTAGATCTTCTCCCTTTTCCTTTATTTGTTTATGCAGATTTCTGAGTAAGGAGAATGCAGTAGAGGAGACATGTTTGGGGTGATAAAAACAGTAGTGTGAGCTAAACAGTTTATATATTTATGTATCTTATCAGACCGCTGGTAATCCACAGCCACCTGTTTCAGCTCCTCCACTTCTTTTCAGTCTCTCCTGGATTCTCTGTTGTATTTCTGTCTGTGTCTCTCCCAGCTGCTTCTATGTGAAACGTGACAGTGACATTTCTGATGGGACGATGGGTGTTATCCTGTCACACCCAATACAAGCTATTTCAGAGCAGGCTGTATTATTTACACCTCTCCCTTAATATGGGTTAGATTAACCATACACATTGTACAAACAGATACCTAAGGGTCGAATGCACCACCATGGATTAACCACCTTGAATTAAATCAAGGATTATATTTAGATCATATTTTCATTTTAATATGTAATCCTTGTTTAAAATTAAATATAATGACATTGCACCACTCATTTTAATCCATGTTTAAATGTGAAGGTAAATTAAATTTAAGCCTTCCCTTGGGTGGTTTAAACTTGGACATAATGGTAGCATACCTCAGATGATTGAGTGCCAGGAAAGAGTTCCTGAAAATTAGAGACACTTTGAATCCATTTGAATTTTACAGCGATGAGGAATATTGTGTAATTGAGTCAAGGAAAGGCGAAAAGAAATGGAGACAAAAAGTTGTGTGTACGTGTTTTATATCATGTTCTACAACTACAAATGTAACATTTTTAAAAAACAATAGTAAACCGCCATCATGTTAAATGTATATCCCATGTACACAGGGGTTCATGTGCCCGGTCGCAGTGGACTTTAGATCCTGTACTTTTTTGTCGACAACTGAGGTGCACAGTTTGCAATGATCATATGAAATAGTTATTTTATGTTACAAAAGGAATTCCTCGTACACTTAACATTACAAAAAAGGTTTCCTATTTCTTGAATTGAAGGAAAAGTATTCTGTAACACTATATTTTTAGGATGTGACATCAGTGTTTTTAAAATGTGCTTTTTCACAACACAAGCGAAACACCAAAAACTAGTGCATGTCGCTCCTGTTCATCAGATTAGTCGGTCAACAACTGGTATTATTTCAAATCAGGGTATATTAAAAACAGAGGGCTGCTGGGCAAAGATCGTTAGACAGCTACCGACACCAACAATAGTCATGAAACCCACAAGCACAAAGAGAACTGGGAAGCACATCATATGGGCTACTGTAAATCAAGGCAGTGGTTATAGCTGGAATACTATCCTCTTCCTTAATTATAAGAATCGGTTCCTACAAATGAACCCTACGTACCGCAATTATAGATAACTAGCCTAGATAATTAGTGGCCTTAAGTGCTTCTCATTCCAAGCGTACCGTCTCAGTAAATTAATACTTTCTGTAACCTTGTGGCTTTCTTGCCTGAAACAACGTAACCAAGGACAATAAAATAAATATAATGAATTTTACATTTTAGGTATGTCGTACACAGAACTAAAATAAACATTTTAAATTTTATGCAAAGTAAAACAAAGCTATTATTAGTTAATTGTTCAGAACTAGATATCGAGGTTAAGTTATGCAAAGAAAGCCTCCAGGCTGCATGTGGGGAGCCTATGTTGCTGCTTTATGTTAATTAATTTAAAACATCATCTGAGCAGAGCCATATTATACAATGAGTACAATTAATAGAATGGAATGTTTTCTTATGCTTTCTATGCTTTTTTGTTTACATTTGTTTTCTTTCATTTGCTAAATATGGTGTATACAAAGAATGACTGATTGCTAATCACAAATTGAGGATTCCCTACTTAATCAAGATTTATTAATCCCTGGTTTAAATTTCTGTGGTGCAATGTAACTGTGATTAAAACATAACCCCAGATCAACTAACCCTAGTTTAGCACTAAACTGAGTTTTATTAATCCACGTTGGAGCATTGGTCCTTAAGTGTCAATATCTAAAGGTATGCTATCTAAACTGTCACAATAATTCTAATTTAAATAGAAATGTAACAAATTACATTATCTTTTCACTGTCTCTTCACCTCCTTGCGATGTTTTCAGTGATTAGGGATGGTCTTATTGCAATACTCAATTCTTATTCTAATGAGTCTGTGTTATGGGGCCTTAACCTGAGTTCAGAAGCTTTTTCTTCAGTCTTGTTTCCAGTCATAGACATCTTTCAGACAGGCTAGATCAGACAACATGCCTGAATAGTCATAAAAGCCAGCGCCATCTAGTGCACAGCTGCCAGTAATTCAACAGAAAACTTGATTTACTGCCTGTCCACTAGATGGCACTGGGCTAATGAAATTGTTGCTGGGCTAGCATGTGTTTACATTACATAAAAAGCTTATGACAGGCAATAAAAAACTGAAGCTACTCTTTTTTAATGTATGTTGTATTTAATATTTATTTGGGGCAAATGTTTTGTTTAATCATTGAATGTAGGTACCAGTCTTAGTTATTTGCATGACTTAACCAATTTAACTATGATATTGTAACAATGATATGACAATGAAGCATATTCTTTTTACAAACAAAACATGATAAATAAATTGTTACATTAAAACAGTCGACATGAAAAAAAGTGAAAATCCATACAAACCGCAAATTACAGATACATATAAACTACATAGTTTAGTCCAAGAAAGTAAACAAGGTCTTAATACAATATTACAATGTAATTGATCTGATATGAAACTGTAGTCTTGTAAACAGAGATGTTAAATATCCCCTAGGAATCCTTCTCTTCTGGGATAGCAAAGGAATGGTTCAAACCCGTACCTGTTTCTCAGTCCTTTCTTTCTCAACTGAGACTGTATCATAGTTCTTGTGTTCATCTTGTAGACACAACAAACAAATCCACATCTGATCGGTTCTACAGAAGACCTCCAAAATCCTTTGGTGTTCAGCGCAAGCTTTGGGTTCAGATTTCCAATGCATTGACAAAGCTTGTGCTTAAAAAGCAACCCCCTCATAGTGGCAAGCGTGTATGTTTTACAGTAAAGAGGCCAGGCGTCAAACCGGTTTCTGACTTTGAACTTTCTCCCAGTGCAGAAATCACATGGGACATCTCCAGGTACAGAAATAACTTTTGAGCAGGAGGAGGATTGAGTCCTCTTTTCTTTTCTCCACAACTTCCAGCCAGCATGGTGTTTCTCGCAGTACAGGCCTTGGGGTAAAGGTCTCTCTGCACTGGGGCAGCTGTGAACATCTGTATGATCAGTCTGATCCCAGCAGTTCTTAATACACCCCATACAGTAACTGTGTCCATGCTGTAGTTACTGGGTCCTTCAATGTCTCAGACACACTGGACAGCTGAATTAGATCCTCAGGCCACAAGTTTAGGCCATTTCTTGCTCAGTGATTGGAGAGACTGGCTGTTTCACAACAAACAGCTCTAGAGCAGTGTTTTGGACTGGGCCAGGTTTAATAAACAGGTTAAACAGAAACTGAGTTACGTGTCAAAAATGTATCATTTTCTGAGATCTCTCCTGCTCAGCTCTCTGGTTTCAGTGTACAAAGCCATGCATTCCACACTGTGAGCAGTTCTGTGTTTAAGACACTAAGGTCAGGATCTCAGCTGGAACGTCCAGCACTTTATAAAAAAAGACACCATAGTGGAGGGTTCTAACATGTTCCAAGAGAATATCAAGCTGGGTGAATCTAGGAGCAGTGCAGTGATGTTGGAATGGGCTAACAGGGATATACTATTTCAAAGATTAGATAACAATACAATAATACAATACAATACAAGGGATTTATAAAGAGCCTTCTGTGAAACACCTCAAAGTGATGTACATGGAATAATAATAATACAATACCTTGTCGAACAAATAGGTTTTTTAATCTTGATTTAACAAATGGCCCTGATGCTGAGTCCCTGATATGCAGATGCACTAAGAGGCTGCATGATAGTTTTCTCCTGACTTCACTATGATGTCATGGTGTGTGATGTCATTGTGCACCACACTCTTTAGCTGTGAGTCACACAGGTGCTCAGGGCTCTCAGGACAGTGTCCAGCCTCCTGTCTAGAGCAGGGGGAAGAAGCAGAAATAATACACAATATATTGCATCCTGCAACCACCTTCTTTCAGCCTCTCAGTGCATCTGCTGTGCTCTTATAGTGAGCAGCGTCATGGTGAAGTCAGGCATATCATCGTGAAGCCGTCTGCATCTGGGACATCAAAGGGAAATAAGGAAAACATTCTGATTTGGTAACTTTCATTTTAGAAAGTTGGCTTATGAATGCACCTGTATCGCAAAAATGAAACTCCACCTGAACCAAGACCAGAAACTATGGGACAACCCTGGTGCCTTATCAAGTGATTTATGGAGCTTAGGTAGCACATGTGAGTACAGTGTCACAGGTGATTCTGATCTGTCCTTCCTGTGCTACAAGAAACTAGTTCCTTTTGAATGGAAGCATCCATTGCATTAATGCATGGCTCTTCAGTGGAACCAGATTCAGCTACAATGTGTTTCCCCACTGATGATATAGATGAGAAAATAGGTTGAAATCCAGTATTATGAAAAACAGTGAGTCCTGTGATCTGGATGGAGGAATACCTCTTGAAATTGCCCATTGTAGTCAAATTCAAATGCATGAAAAACAGTTATCAATCAGAACCATTGCTTCTCGTGAGAACTGATTCTGAACAGAGGGGCTAAATATGAGTCTATAGTAAACTGTGGATGTAAAAAATACCTGATTGGGTTATCAATGATAAGGTCAAAGACCTGCCAAGCCTGCAACCATGTGGTCCAAGCACTGCCGGATTCTATTTGAATGTAGCAGTCCTGAAGGGATGTCATTCTCACATTTAAATATGAACCAGACAATGTGAGAAAGAATCAGTGTGTTAGTTGGACTGATCACCCCAGTTAAATGGGCTCATCTGGGGGAAATTGGGTGTAAGGAGGTGTCCCTACCAACCGTGTTCAAGTGTCTTGGAGGCATCAAGTAAAAGGCAATTGTAGCCCATATCTGTGATGTGAAAAGTTGCTAACCCGACCTGCTGTGGTTCTTGCAGAGCCACTCAGAGCTGGACAGGAGTTGGTTGAATCTTGCTGGAACTGAGCGGTTTGCTTGACATGAACTGGATGTTGTAAACAAGTGTAAAAAACACACTGTTCAGGATGATGTTATGATATACTCTTTATTAGGCCTATAAGTAGTATTGTAAATTGTATTCCTTTTTGAATATTCTAGTATAACAGTAGAAAACTTTCTGTATTTGTGTAAGTCTGTGGGGAGGACTCACTGAGTTGAGCTCATTGCTGGCTATTAGCACCTGTGGAATGTACTAGCCTTCCTTACCAGGTGGAAACATCTTTTAAAACTAAACAGAGCCCTAAGAATAACAAACTCTTTGGAGATAAATAATATGTTTTAAGTACATTGAAAACATAATTATTGAACTAAAATAAATATTTGTGCTTATTTAAGGTTTTTACTGTAATAAAAAGAAAATCTTATTACAGGAAAACTGTAGATACTAATTAGAATTCAATAACAGGACTGTGACCTGGTTTAATAACCTTGGTGAAGCTTCAAGTCTGTCTCAAACACAGTAGACTTACTGGAAGGACCCTCACCTTCGCTTGCTCGAGCAAAAGCAGTACTAGACATTGAGATAAGGGAATATATGGGTGGCCGCAATCTCAAATCCGGGTCTCTACCATGTATAATCTTATAATCACTAACGAGGAGTATCCATGGTATTAAAAAACGACATAATGATCTGATGTCCATTATCTCATTATATTATCTATACAATTAATAAGAGCTTAGTTATAAAATTAGGATGTAAGCCTTTCTCTTATCAGTTAACATACCGTGTGGTGATTTCTTAAGTCCGGACAAATATGACTTCATACAATGGTTTGGAAAGTGCTTACAGATGAAGTGTCCTATAATTAAAAAAGTAACTGGGCTGGAGAAGCAGGGGCCCCTCAGGTCATATCTATAAGTTGTCAGGCCTGCTGAAGCAGGGGTGTTTAGTAAGAGAAGAAGCCAAGTCTGTTGAACACACACACTTGTAAATGAAAAAAGCAAGTTTATTAAATACACATAAAGTATGCTTTTACTGGTAAAGAGGGAAATGTATTTTAGACCAAGGCTGGAATAATTAAACAGAGCTGGTGTGTTATATGAAAACATCTCTGTATATACTTGTATCTTAATAAGTAATAAGAACTTTATGTTAACAGAAAATATGGTATCAGTTCAAAGATTACCTCACATATTTCAGAGATTATAAGGTAGAAACATGAGATCATATAGAAGTAATTTAAAAGGACTGCCAGGACTTTTTAAATATTTATTTCACTTAAAGATAAAACGGTCAAAAGCAGACCAAATATTTAGATTTAATTAAGTCTTTGTATGCACGAACAGGGAAAAAATTCCATTAAAATCCAAGCAAAACCACAGTCAAGTATCGTTCAGCTTGGTAATACAAGCTGTTTGGTCCATTCTCTCTGATCTGTGAAAAAGCTGGTTGCTGTGTGCTCGTATTCAAACCTCTTGTTCACTTACCATTTCTACACAAAACGTCCCTATAGTGGAGGGTAAGCATAATATCGAATATATACCTCACTTATATTGAAGCATTGTTGCAAGGTATAGGAATTATATTTTAGCTTTTAAGTGACATATTAGATACTTTAAGTTTTTTAGCGGTGGGTGTTTCTTAACGTTTCGCATGTCTGGCCCAAGGGCAAAATATGTTATAACCATAATTGTTTGATGTTAACTCAAAGTGACAACTTAGACAACAAAAGCAACACAGGAGGAGGGCTTTCTTGTGGACTCCGATAGTCTGGAATGCTCTGCCTTTGTTTGTCAGGAAGCTGGGACCAGTTTTCAAGTCAAGACTAAAAAGCATTTTATAAATTGGCTTTTTCTTATCTTAGTGGGTTTTATTGTTAACTTTATAATTGCTGTTTTGCATTATGTGTACAGTATTTTATGTTATTTAAATACTGTACACATAATCTAAAAACTCTTAATTAAGTCTGATTGTGGCAGTTGTATGTGTTACGTGCTATACAAATGTATTGTGTTTTTTTTTTGCTGTGTACTGTACAGTGCTTTGCGACACTTGGATAAAAGCGTATATAAATGCAACATAAATAAATAAATAAATAATAGGAAGTTACTCTTCAGATACAAGTCGTTAATTCTACAAGCATAGAGTCACTTGTTTTAAATCCAAACCGGTCAAACTGTGACCAGCGTGGTGGTTTCAGTGTTATATTTCAGTGGAAAATAAATAAAACAATATAAGCATAATAAAAATAATAAAGGGAAAAAAGACACAATACCAAGATCTAAGAGCTTTTACTTTTGTTTTGTAATTGTTGATTTTCTGCGTCCCTCATCCCGCATCCTGAGCATCATGTTGACTTTAACTACACCCCTCCCCTCCCGAACCTCCCCATTTCAACTTGACTGAATCTAAAAGAAAATCACCAGAACATGCCTGCTGCTCACATGAGAGACACGCCAAAGAAAATCACAGAACATACCTGCTGCTCACATGAGAGACGGTAGGGCGCCAAAAGAAAAACACAGAACATACCTGCTGCTCGCGAGAGACAGTGAGACGCCAAAGAAAAACACAGAACATACCTGCTGCTCACATGAGGAGACAGTGGGGCAAAAAATCACAGAACATACCTGCTGCTCATGCTGAGACACAGACGGCAAAGAAAAACACAGAACATACCTGCTGCTCATGAGAGACATGAGGCCCAAAAGAAAATCACAGAACAAACCTGCTGCTCACATGAGAGACAGTGAAATTTCAAAAAACACAGAACATACCTGCTGCTCACATGAGGAGACAGTGAGATGCCAAAAGAAAATCTGGAACATACCTGCTGCTCACATGAGGGAGACAGTGAGACATAAAGAAAATCTGGGAGAACATACCTGCTGCTCACATAGAGAACCACGAGGCGTAAAAGAAAATCACAGAACAAACCTGCTGCTCACATGAGGAGACATGAGGCCTTAAAGAAAATCACAGAACATACCTGCTGTTCACATGAGGAACACGAGATGCCAAGTTAGAGGCTGATTGAGTTACAATGACATCATATTACAAGGCGTCATTCACATGGCTGCAGACTGATCTAATCACCCAGTTCAATACATCGCCTGCACATTCCTGGTTGATAAATATCTCTATCCCAACCCTTAACTCTCTCTCTCTCTCCTACACTCTGTCTTCCTGCTCCTTCTCTCTCCCCTCAGGATCACGTTCTCCACATACTGT
The DNA here is from genome assembly GCA_036884735.1 of Huso huso. NCBI lineage: Eukaryota > Metazoa > Chordata > Actinopteri > Acipenseriformes > Acipenseridae > Huso > Huso huso. The sequence continues at coordinate 7,338,503 of CM072692.1, read as the reverse complement.
ACCTGTGTGTCTTATTCCATGCATTAAATATATATATATATATATATATATATACATGTGTATAATATATATACACACATATATATATATATATATATATATATATATATATATATATATATATATATATATATATATATATAGTCAATTATAGATACAACCAGACATATGACAGATGACTAGAAAATATTGAGCAAATAAACAATTTACTTTTAGTTGCTTTTATTTCATAATTGTCAAAGCAAACGCTCCTGAAGGTAAGTGTACATTTCAATTACTCAGCTGTAGGTACAATATAGATATATTAGTATTACAACATTGTTATATAGTATATAGCATTTACACAATATAGATATAATATACAGCATGTTAAAAAAAGCTGTCTAGAATCTATAAAGCCATCAAATAAATGATTGAAGTAAAGAAAAAACCTTTTCTACAGTTTTTTTAACTTGAAACCTGAATTGAGTGAATACCTATACAAGTCAAAGACATACAACTATTCCACTTTATTACTTGCTAGATTGACAGGCGCTGCTCCTTTTAATTGCTTTTAAAAAGAAAAGCCATGAGATGCTTCACAATCGATTCTCTCTTGGCCCTGTGGTTCTTATTGTTCTGTAGTTGTAGGTGGCTGATTTCACTGCAGCCAGTACTTTGTAAATGGGTGTACTGTGATTAATTTTGCACGACAACAAAGCATACACAGTTGGGCGTTGTTACTTTTATCACACAACAAACCTAAGGGCTGAGTTTGGTGCTGCACATTGACCTCATCATCAAAGGATGAGCTATGCCACCCTACTTTAAAAGACAAAAAACACTCTAAATTCAATAAGTTTGTCGCATATTTATATCGCTGCTGCAGTTTTCACATCACTGTGGTCCATGTTATCATCTGTGTTTTGTGCGCCTCTTTTACTGTCACTGTTCTAATGTTACTCTCCTAGTACTGTTCCTAGTTTGGCTCTATAAACACTCCTGCTGCAGCTCCTACTGGCCCTGTGATGGCTCAGCTATTGCCCCTATTGATTTCCAGGAGGCTTTTCCTTTTTGCCAGCTAAGCGTTCCCTTCTGCTCCCCTTTCTCTCTTCAGCCTCTTGTTCTGCAGCCATGATTCCCCGCCCTGTTAAAGAAAAGACCAGTTTGTTCCTCTTAGAAATGAAGCTTTCCATGTGAAGCCCTGGATTAGTTTTCTCCTCTTGTCGTCGTGCTGTGCTGAAAAAAACACTCCCTGTCACACACAGCATGGCATGTTCCTGTATGTGTGGAGCTGCTGTACAGAGACACAACCAAACTCTTCAAACAAATAGTGCATTAATCAGGGAGGAGAATCACTGAAGTGTCTGAATGTTCGTCAGCAGGTTTAACATTACAGTTTGATTTCTTGTTTGCTCTGCCATGTGCTGTGCAGGTGTAACAGTGTCTAATAAGTTTTCCAGAGAAGCTCAGAACACTCAGAACTAGATTTTCTTTAATAAATTGAAAGTTAAATCTGGAAGTGACAGATGTGTTTCAATCAACTTAGAAAACTTTTCAAACATTTCACCATAAATAAACTTGTGTCATTAAGGTTTTGTAATAAAATACATTTGAACCTTACAACACAATAGGGCCTATGTATAAGCGTTGTGCATTGGACATGTACAAAGGGAAATGCCTAGTGCATCTCGAAAAATCTTTGTACTTCTACTTAAATTCAGTGAAAAAAGGGCAACTGTACCTTCACACTTCACACTGTTCTGAGCAAAATCTAAACAGAGTAAGATACAGCTCAGAAACCAAAGTACAACTGTAACGAGGATATACATGTCCTTATCTCTTCAGTGTCAGTTTGTATTACTGCCTGTCGGGCTCTGTCCTGTAAATTAAAGGTGCATTGTATCATTAAAAAACACCATGGTGTATCTAGATATGGAACTCATCTAAAACATTCAAAATACCAGCTCTCTGTGTTTAAAAAGCTGACTTCATACTGATCCAATAGGAATGGTGTGTGGCCAGGCTTCCGTGGATGATGTGTCTTTACATTTTTTTAATTTGCTTAAAATTAATTACAAAATGCTACAGAATCATTCTAAAGAACAATGCTGTTGTATATTGAAAGCGGATTTCAGATTCAACTGATGGTGTGTGCCCAAGCGTCAAGTGAATTGTCAGATTTGTATTTTTTATGTTTACAATTTTAACAATTGTCCATACAACTGGAAATCAAGCTACAGCCTTATCAAGCTTTCAAAAAGCACAAGGATCTTATCATTGCATCCTTTAAATATCTGAATTCGAAAACAAACCTGCCCCTGCCAGTTTCTCACATTGATTTCTAGCTTGTTACTTTACACTGTTTCTCACTGACTCTAAACTTGTTATAAGTGTCCCTCTGTCCAGCACAACATTAAATGAACCTAGTCTACAGAAATAAAGATCTGAAGAGATGACTCACCAGGGTCTGAACCGGACGCCATCTCTCCCTTCTGCTCCCTATTGAAGACAATGGGGCTGGAGTCCAAAGGAACTTGATCTCTACAGTTTTAATGAATATAGTGTCACACATATTCTTATATAGTTTACTACTGTTTACTACTGTAAATGAACAAAGTCTACTGCCAGTGAGCAAAGTTCACTGCACTCAAAAGAACTGACACGCTTTAAAAAAAAGAGGACATTAACATTCAGCTGATTGCATCATCAATATGCAGTACTTAATAGCTACCATTAATAGTACTGTAATTTTCACTGTTAGTATTGTAGTTGCATTGTGGTTACTATGGGCTGCACTATTCAGAAAATAATAACATGGCAGCGATCGCATTACAGAACAAGCTGAATGATAACTGAGTTATAATTAAAGATTGATCTCATTTAAATGGAGGGTATCAAAGCTGCACAAACAAAGACACATTAAGTCACATAAATAAATGAGATACAGTTCAAAATACAGGTGCAGTAATTACATGGTATACTGCAGTTATAATTTACTAATATTTACTGCTTTTGCTTAGCACCTGATTCTGTTATGTAAGGATTGAACTCCATACATTAACAACATGGGGTTATTTTGTAGAGTACATTTATTAAATAATGTAACTAAATAGATTTTGATGTGTATCCAATATATGTATTAAAAAATCTCTTTGCAATGCATACCTTCAGTCAATCTACAATCTATGCAAACCCACAGACACAGAAGCAAAGAATAAATCAACACATCTACACAACAGGCCATCTTTCTAGCAACTTCAATATCCCTGAAAAAACGTGACCAGTTAAAACCAGTTTGTTTGTTGAACCCACAAGACAATTCATTTCCAGAGTTGTACATTTTCCAAACAATCCAGGTTAGATGCCAGGTGAACAGAATATCTTACAGCCAGAATCTGTGCATGTGCACAATATGTCCTGAAAGAGGGCAGCCAAGTCAAGCATTATACAGCAACACCGAACAACACAGTATACTAAAACCAAAGAGTTTGAGATGTTACATACTGACAGACCCCTAATGGGTAAATGTATGTGCCCTACGCTTAAGTTTCACATAACCTCATCAAAATAAGGGTTCAAGAGAAAGCCCCAAACTAAGAATATGATTTTTTTTATTGCAGCAACTCCAGTGCAGCAAGACAGAATATCTCAGTTTAACAGCGTGTTCCTACCTGGGCGTGTCTGCTGGCTGTTTGTGAACCAATTCCGCTTAAGTGTCAGACAGCCTTAAAAATGAATGCGCTTTGTAGCGTCACTCTTTTATAAAACTCAGTTTGACACGACTGGTCCAAGCCAAAGCAAATATGCCAACAGTCTCTAATATCACGGGCAGTCTGATCACAATCCTTATTATCATTCGCCAGGAAGGCTGCTGTTGCCAGGCAACAAAAAAAAAAGTTTCTGAATAAGAAGCTGGCCTAATAAGAAATCATCTTCCACACATTCTACCAAAATACAAAATCCAAACCTGAATATAACATTTCTTTTTATTCATATTTAAACTTTAAAATTACATTTAAACACAACAACAGTATGACATAATAAGAAATCAACGTCATTTCAATTTACCAAAACACAAAATTCAAAAAAACTGAAATATTTTCTTCATTCATATTCAAACTTTAAAAATAATAAAAATAGAAAATGATAAATTTATTAAGCCATCCGTAACCCGATAATAATAATAAAATATATGTTTCTCCAGACAGGACTATATCTGTTCAAAGTGATTATAAACAATACCAAAATGCATACTAAATTATTATTTCTACTCCTATTCTATAATTGTTAATAGCATAATTAATAACATGTTTCTAGATTGTTTATAATCACTTATATATCTGATCCCTAATCTAATTGGTTTACAGTTATATACAGTAGATACATGTTGTTCTATACACACAGGGCAGGTTTATCAAAGTGTTTGCACCAGAGGGCAGTCTGTGAGAGAGTGCAATACTAGTGCATCAATCTCCTCAGAACAAGGCTCACTCCAGGACTCAAAGTGTGCCTGAGTTGTTTGGTGCTGCTGTTTTGTAATGTTGCAGATTGGATTTTGGTGTGAATATCTTGGATACATCTGATCCACAGTGTCAGGTCATTGAATGATAAGAATGGAATCTGATTTCCTGATAAACAGTCTTTGACAATATCAGTATATCAGGCTGTTGAACTGTTCTCGTTGTGTTTTACAATGTGTGTAAAATATACATGTGTTATAGCAGCAAGGCTAATCCTTCAGCTCTGATCAGTGAGAAGGAAGGTACAATACACATGGATACAATACTGGTTAAAACACAGGGCAGAGAGTACTGAGAGGAGTGACCTGTAGCTGGAGTCCATGTACACAGGGGGGCTTCAAGGACCAGGGCTGAATGTAATAGTCTGGAGCAAGGAAAGATTAGGGAGACCTACAGAAACTGCTATGTTAGTGTTCCCAGTCACTGGCTGCTCCTCTAGAGAAAGATCAATGAAGTGAGCTCTGAGGCTCAAAAGCAGCCACTGAATATTGATTAGATATTATTCAATTACACCACCCCCCTCCAATAACACCACCCCCCCTGTCCAATAACACCACCCCCCTCCAACAACACCACGCCTCTCCAATAACACCACCCCCCCCTGTACAATAACACCACCCCCCTGTCCAATAACACCCCACCCCCAGTCCAATAATACCACCCCCTCTCCAATAACACAACCCCCTGTCCAATAACACCGCCCCTCTCCAATAACACCACCCCCGTCCAATTAACGCCACCCCCTCTCCAATAACACCACCCCCTGTCCAATAATACCACCCCTTTCCAATAACACCGCCTCTCCAATAATACCACCCCTCTCCAATAATACACCCAGTCCAGTTACACCACCCCTCTCCAATAATGACCACCACCTCTCCAATAATACCACCCCCCTGTCCAATAACACCCCCTCCCCTTCCAATAATATCACCCCTCTCAATAACATCACCCCCTCTCTAATAACACCACCCCTGTCCAATAACACCACCCCTCTCAATAACACACCCGGTCAATAACACCCCACCCCTCAATAACACACCCCCTGTCCAATAATACCACCCCTGTCCAATATTATCACCTGTCCAATAACATCACCCCCTCACAATAACACACACAGTCCAATAACACCACCACTCTCCAATAATACCACCGCCTGTCAATAACATCACCCCTCTCCAACAACACCCCCCCTCTCCAATAACACCACCCCGTCCAATAACACACACCAGTCCAATAACACCCACCCCCCATAATAACACCACCCCTCTCCAATAATACCACCCCTCCAATAACACCACGTTTCCAATAACACCACCCCCCCTGTACAATATCATCACCCCTTATTCAATAACACCCCACCCCCAGTCCAATAATACCCCTCCAATAACACAACCCCCTGTCCACAATACGCCCCACAATACTATACCCCTGTCTTAATACTACCCCTCTTCAACAATACCCCCCTGTCTAATAATACTACCCCCTTCCATTATTGTTTTACCCTTCTATTAATATCTACCCTCTCAGTAACACATATCCCAGTCCATTTATATCACCCTCTCCAGCCAATACCACCACCTTCAATAATATTTACCCCTGTCCATTAATAATACTTACTCTCCCCCATTAACATCACCCCTCTCAATAACATCACCCCTCTCCATTAATACCACCCCTGTCTATTAATACCCCTCTCCAATAACAACCCAGTCCATTAACATTTCTACCTTTCAATAATATCACCCCCTGTCCATTAACACCACCCCTGTCCAATAATATCACCCCTGTCTATTAACATTACCTCCTCTCCAATAAATATACCTAGTCAATAAATACTACCTCTCAATATACTATCCGCCTCTAATAATATTACCCCTCCTCAATAACTGCCCCACTTTCCATTAACCACCCCCTGTCCAATAACACACACTCAGTCTAATACCCCCACCCCCACAATACTCACCACCACCTCTCCAATAATACTACCCCTGTCTAATAACACCACCCCTCTCAATAACACACCCAGTCCAACATCACCCCTGTCCAATAACAATACTACCTCCTGTCCAATAACAATTCTCCACACCCCTCCAATAATACCACCCCCTTCCATTAAACACCACCCGTCTCCAATAATACCACCTTCCATTGCCAATCATTACCTAGTCTTAATCCAATACTTCACTACCTCTCTAATACTTACCTCTGTCCAATAATATTACCCCTCTCCATAATACTACCCCCTGTCCAATAATACTACCCTGTTCACACCCCTTACCCCTCCAATAATATCACCCCTTCCACAATACTACCCCTAGTCCAACAATACCCCCTCCATAATATCACCCCCTCATAACACCACCCCTGTCTTAATAATACTCACTTTCCAAATAACTACCACCTCCCATTAATACTACCCCCCTCTCATAATACCCCACCCCCTCAATAATATTTCCCTAATACCAGTTACACCCATTAATACCCCTGTCTAATAACATCACCCCTCTCCAACAACATCCCCCTCTCCAATACTACCACCCATCAATAACTACCTGTCTAATAACACTACCCTTTCCAATAACACTACCCCCCTGTCCAATAACAATACCCCCCAGTCCAATAACATCACCCCCTATCCAATACTACCACCCCTGTCCAATACTACTTTCTCTCCATAATATTAATCTCAATAATAATACTTACCTCTCCATTATTGGTTTACCTTTCCAATAACACCCCACCCGCCCTCCATTAACAACCCCCTGTCCAACTATACACCCTCTCCATTACACCCACCACCTCTCCATATATTACCACCCCTGTCTAATAACACCCCACACCCCCACAATACAATCCCCCGTCCATTAATACCACCCCTCTCCTAACACCACCCCTGTCCATTACCACTACCTCTTTCCAATAACATAATCCCTCTGTCTATAATCCCCTACCCATTCTAATACACACCCCTGTCCAATAATATCACCCCCTCTCAATAACACAACCCCTGTCCAATAACACCACCCCTCTCCAATAACACACCTAGTCCAATAACACCACCCCCTCTCCAATAACACCCCCCAGTCAATAACACCACCCCTGTCCAATATACTACCCCCTCTCCAATAACACCACCCCCTCCATAACACCACCCCCTGTCCAATAACACCACCCCTGTCCAATAACACCCCCCCCTCAACAACACACCCAGTCCAATAACACCACCCCTGTCCAATAACACCCCCCCCCCTCAATAACATCACCCCTCTCCAATAACACCACCCCCTGTCCAATAACACCCCCCCCCCCCTCAATATCATCACCCCTCTCCAATAACACTACCCCTGTCAATAACACCCACCCCTCTCAATAACACCACCCCTCTCCAATAACACCACCCCTCTCCAATAACACACACCCCAGTCAATAACACCACCACCTCTCAACAACACCCCTGTCCAATAATACCCCACCCCCCTCCAATAATATCCCCCTCTCCAATAATACTACCCCCTGTCCAATAATACCCTCTCCAATAGCACACACCCTAGTCCAATAACATCACCCCTCAATAATAATACCACCCCCAGTCAATAATACTTACCCCCTCCAATTACACACCTAGTCCATTAATACCACCTTGTCCAATAATACCCCACCCCTCAATAACACTACCCCTCTCCAATAACACCACCCCCTGTCCAATAACACCACCCCCCTGTCCAATAATACCACCACCTCTCCAATAATACCACCCACTGTCAATAACACCACCCCCCTGTCTAATAATACCCCACCCCCTCAATAATATCACCCCCTCTCCAATAACACCACCCCTGTCTAATAACCCCCTCCAATACATTACCCCTCTCCAATAAACACCCCCCTGTCCAATAACACCACCCCTCTCCAATACTTTGACCCCCTGTCTGTCCACCACCCCCTCTCCAATAACACCCCACCCCCCTCAATAACACAACCCCTGTCCAATAACACAACCCCCTGTCCAATAACACCCCACCCCTGTCCAATAATACCACCACCTCCAACAACCCACCCCTGTCCATAACACCACCCCCTCTCAATAAGACCTCCCCTCCAATAACACCACCCCCTGTCTCACTGTTCTTGACTGGTTTCCTGTGGTGCTGCCTCTATTGCTTCTGCTACTGTGTGCAATACTGTCCCGATCACAGCCCCTTCTCTCAGTGCTGCTGCTACTGCACTGATCACTGCCCTCTGAGCTGCTCCTTCTCTTACTGCTTCCTTTGCAGCCTGCATTACTGCACCTAGTGCTGTCTTTTCTGACATTGCTCTGGATACTGTGTGTAATACTGCCCCTACCTCAGCCCCTCATTGCTCCTGCTACTGCACTGATCACTGACCCTAGTGCTGCCCTTTCTCCTCTCTCTTCAGCTGGCTTTTCATATGTGCTTATAAACCCATTGGATCTTTCTGCTTCTGGTCTAATGATTTCCTTGTAGCGCTGCCTAAACGCCTCCATCTCTCTCCTGTGTTTCTCCTCGTACACTCCCCTCTCTCTCTTCCCTTTCTCGATGCAATCCTCCTTCTCTTGCTCCTCCCTTTCTCTCTCCTCTCTCTTTCTCCTCAGCTCTTCCTCCAGTTTGATCCTGTGATTCTCTCCCTGTTATTTCCTCGGCTCTTCCTCCAGCTCTCCTATCCTCTCTTCCAGCTTTATGATCTCGTCTCGTTTCTGGATTTCCAATCTCTTCTTCTTTTTCAAGTTCTCCAGTTCTTTCAGGTGATTTGCCCTCAGTTCCTCTTCCTCCCTCAATATTGTCTCTTCCTCCTCCTTCAGTATCTCCTCTTTGTCTGATCTTTGCTTCTGCATGCTGGTAAATCTCATTGGTGTAGTAGCTGCCGTTGTTTCTATACACTATGTTGTTATCTTATCCAGAAGCTGTGTGACCTGAGTGTGATCGCTCCTGTCCTCATTGTTGAGAACAAGATACCTGTTAACACATTTCTCAACAATCTGCTGGAGCTCCTTGCTCCTTGTCTGAATATAATCCTCAATGGTCTTGCCTTTCAGTTTGTCACTGTGTGTGAAAAGGATCATTTAACAAGTGACTGTTTAATTAGAAGACAAGTGAAATGAGACAGGGAGAGTATGTATCCATACCAACTATAAAACACACTCTTCACTCAAGAACCACTCTGTGAACTACAGTGAGCTGAGCTGAGCTTTTGGTCTTGAATCACGATACAAATGATACAGACCTCTATGATGATATGATAAGTGTAAAGAAAGTGTCCTGATTCATTCTATTCTTTACTTAGAGCTGCACATATATAAACATTGAATCATTAGTTGTGGGTGAGAATTAAATATTTCCATTTTGTGCAGTGTCTGGATGTGAAGCGAGTGCAGAAGAAGAGACAGAGGAACAAGAACCAAGTAAGTACATGGTAGCAAATATTCAAAGATCTTGCCAATTTTCTCATCTTTCTCGCAACTCTGCTTGTGTTTGCGAATGTTTTCAAATAAAATCGCACATACGGTGAAATCTATTAGAGTTGCAGAGAAACTGTAATTATTGCAGCATTGCGGAACCTAATAAATGAATATGAATTAACACAGGGAAATCAACCACGACTCTCTTGAGTTATAGAACCATCACAACCTTTTGCAAAATGTGGGCTTGACGGCATAGCCCAGAACCTCTTCAACAAGGAAAGTTAAAAATGTAATTAAATGTTTTTGCTCTCAAATGGGTTTTCTTACAACTCTCAACACAGTTTTATCCATTCTGCAAGTTCTTGCATGCGCTAAACAGAGACAGGCCACTGCCTGGGACATTTAATTACTTTACCATTAACGTGCCATAAAGATGACACTGGCTGCGAAGGAAGGACTGCGACTCTATTGTCATTTTTTATACACAAATGAAAAAAGCTTTTGAAAAAGGTATTGAACGATTCAAGCAAATTCCTACATTACTTTGTTTTGATTGAATGAGTAGTAGGCCTACACAACAAGCTTCAATATGAAAGCTGAACATTCATTTCAATAAACAAGTTTTTAATGAAAAATATATATTGTAGCCTACTTCACTAAAGCGAAAACTGGCTTTTGTTTATACTACTGCTTAATAAAAGGAACAACATTTTATTCAGGGTTAGTGTTGAACTTAAACGTGTTCATGCCTGCCTGTACCCCTACCCGCAAAGCAGGAACATTGCCCGCTAACTTCCCCTATTCAAAAAATATATATATAAAAAATAATAATGGGCTGGTTCTCGTTCCTTTTTTCAATGAATAACATTGAATTAATAGAGAATAAAAACTAACTAAATAACAACTATCTAGCCTAAACATAATTGTATTTATTTGTATTTATTTATGTAATTATTTATTGCAATCTCCACAAACTGTGGGTTCTGTTGCATTCACAGCGCTAATAATGTTAGATATAGCTAGATATTATTAATACAACGCAGACCATTTATATGTCAAACCAATGCTTGTATAGATTGCGTGTATCTTTTTATTTATTTATTTATTTATTTATTTTCTATCAATGTCGGTCTTCTGGATTCATCTGAATGCCTTTTTTTTATTTCATTTTAAACCGTTTAAATACCAAACCTTAACAAAACATAGAATAATAGTGCTATGTATACGGTGTGTGTATATATATATATATATATATATATATATATATATATATATATATATTTATTTGTTTATTTAGCAGGCATGCCTTTATCCAAAAAGCGACTTACAGAGACTAGGGTGTGTGAACTATGCATCAGCTGCAGTCACCTACAATTCGTCTCACCCGAAAGGCGGAGCACAAGGAGATTAAGTGACTTGCTCAGGGTCACACAATGAGTCAGTGGCTGAGGTGGGATTTGAACCAGGGACCTCCTGGTTACAAGCCCTTTCTTTAACCACCATATATATAATTTATTTCTTAGCAGATGCCCTTATCCAGGGCGACTTACAGTCGTAAACAAAAAATATACATTTCCAGAATCACAGTACAAGTAATAATACAAATTAAGGCGAGATAAAAATACAATGACTTTTGTTCAAGCAAGTTCAAGTGTGACAAAATACAATTCAATAACAAGACAGATAACAGTGTCAGTGATAGTTACATCAGGATATAATTAAATACAAAATACTACAGATTAAATAACACTTGTGACAGATTACAGTACTCTAAAGTACAGGATTAAATGCAGTACAATAGGGGGCAGATAAGAGCAAGTAAAGCACATTTAAGGAGGAGTGATAAGTGTCCAGAGGAAACAGGTGCTGTTTGAAGAGGTGAGGAGGTGCGGAAAGTGGTCAGTGACTGGGCAGTCCCGACATCTGTGGGAAGGTCATTCCACCACTGCAGGCGGTGGAGAAGGAGCGGGCTCTGGAGGCAGTGGAGCAAAGAGAGGTAAACCCAGTCTTCTAGTGCAAGAGGAGTTGAGAGGTCAAGTGGGGTGTAGGGAGAGGTGAGGGTCTGGAGGTAGCTGGGTGCAGTCTGTTCAAGGCATCTGTGGGGCTTGTACAAGAGTCTTGAACTGGTTGCCAGCGGTGATCGGGGAGCCAGTGGGTGGCGGAGCAGTGGGTTGCGTGGGGAGAAGCGAGGCAGAAGGACCTGGCGAGCAGCTGGATAGCTGGAGCAGGTAGGTGGCGGACCAGGAGGCCAGCCAGGAGAGAGTTGCAGTGGTCTAGGCGGGAGAGTATCAGGGGCCTGGACCAGGAGCTGGGTGGTGTAGTTGGTGAGGAAAGGTCAATTCTTTGTATGTTGCTCAGGAAGAATCGGCAAGTGCATGCCAGAGTGGAGATGTGCTGGGAATAAGAGAGGCAGGGGTCCGTCATGGAGGATCACAGAGTACAGAACAGGGTTGCTATTCCATGAATGAAGATACAGACAACATGTTTATGGATATCCTCAAGCTTGAAATAGCCACAGCACTATGTGAAAGTTCATGCAGTTTTCTGTTTGTATAACTGGCATATCCAGCATCCTGTATGGAAATGAAAGCATGTTTCAACCTGTACTGTATTTAACAGCTGAATCCAGAACATGTCCTCAGATTGCCAAGTAAAGTTATTTGATGCTGAACTCTATACATTGTTGTGAAGACTTCAAACATCCAGTAACCTTTTCTTATTAATATTCATTTTCATTATAGGTGTAACTCTCTAACGTCACGATACGATACACATCACTATACGCAGGTCAGGATACGATATGAATCACAATTCAAGAACCACTCTGTGAACTACAGTGAGCTGAGCTGTGCTTTGGTCTTGAATCACGATGCACACGATACAGACCTCTATGATGATACGATATCTCATGTAAAGAAAGTGTCCTGATTCATCGCTACATGATGAATTGTTACACACCTCGTTTAGATATACATTCTACTCTTAACTAGTTGAATGTATATAAACATGAATTACTAGTTGTGGGTGAGAATTAAACATTTCCTTTTTTGTGTAGTGTCTGGATGTGAAGCAAGTGTAGAAGAGGAAACAGGAGAGACAGAGGAACAAGAAAAAGGTAAGTAGATTGTTATTATTTTCTTTATATTTTTCTCTTTTGTTTATCCCAGGGATGCACATTGGTTAAAATCACAATTTACAGCCACAATAGGTATGCGGTCGTTGTTTTAAAACAAAAGTCTCATTTGAATGTCCACGTAGGCGCAAACAAGGCTGTATTGTTTATGGGATGGGACTTGCAGCATCACATCCACATATCTGAAGCTTGTCCTTTCATATTCAATTCCACACACCTATAGCTCATAATCTGTTTGAGATACAGTACCAGCTTCATATTTTAAATATTCTGGAAACTCCTTATGCCTGATCTTAACAGTACCCTATCTGTGACCTCATGTGGCTGCCATATATGATCCATGTGACTTTGTGGTTTCCAGATGACACGTAACAAATGATCTTCATATTCAGTACACAGCAGTATTCTGTGATCCTCTAGTTCAAGTTTGATCACGGGTATCGCACAAGAAACATGAACCCTTTGTGTCTGTCATGTAACAAAGCTGCCATCGTCACAGGGTGAAAGACTCAAACCTGAGAGACCATCTGAGGTACTGACTTCATATTTGCATTTGCATAACACTGCCTGCTAAATGTTTCAGTGCCCTTGACAGTCTAGCTCAGGGGTGGCCAACCCTGGTCCTGGAGAGCCACAATCCGCCAGGTTTTATAGGTAACCCTTAAATCATCCATTTCTGAATGGTTACCTATAAAACCTGTTGACTGTGTCTCTCCAGGGACAAAAACAGCCACCCTGGATAGCTGAAACCATTCCCCAGACTAGTCAGAGGGCTTTATGATTCCAGGCTTCCTTTCTCCTTCCTTCCTCACCTCCAGGATTCAGTAACTTAGTAACTCTGAGTTAAAAGATGTGACTAGCTTGAGAGTGTGAAAGGAGCTTTATCTTCAGTCTTGGGTTACAGTGGGGACATTTGAACTGGGCAATGCAGATCAGGGAAAAGACAGGAGTGATGTAATTTTTAATAGGTGAGGTGAAGTGTTTTGTCTTCAAACAACAGCAGTTTTAATATGCAGGTTATCTCTCTCTAATATTCACAGCTCACATGACAATAAATACATCCTACTAATGCTTTTCTCCTTCCTTGCCCCTGACACCCAACCAATGGTAAAGGGATAATGCCTTGTGGTTTCGCTTCTTTCGTTGTTTCTGTGTATCAGTGTCATGTTTGTGTGAGCTTCAACTTTGGGCGAGATAAAATGTGCGTGTGCATAGAATAGTGTGTGTAGTGTGAACTCGCATTTTGTTTGACCTTTCTGCTTTTTTTTACTTTAGGCCAGATGTGTTATCCTATTGTCTACACCGTGTGCCGTGTGCAATGAGCACCGTGCACACCTAGATACCGAAGTACTATGGGCTATGCATGCACCACGGGACCGAAGCACCCTGTGTTATGGAATGGTCTCTACCCTAACCGTATGGTCACACACCTGGTCAAGCGTGTAGCATAGACCCAGGGGAGACACAAAGGCTGAACATGCAGCAGGCGAGTTGAAAGCTGATAGCAAAAAAAACACAGTAGAAATAGATAGGGGAGACACACTGTTTGTTTACAAGGCCCGACTCACTGAGGTGGGCGAGCCTAGCAGCCAGCGAGGTCTACTCGACAGCGGGGATACGGCAAGGCCTAGCAGCATGGAGTAACTGTGCTCTCCCAAGAAGGAAATAGACAACCATTCGTGAGGGTGACTGCACAGGCAGTTGCTCACACAGGACAGACAGATAAGAAAGAGCAACCTACCATGCAGGCGAGGATGCCGCTGAAAGACAGAAAGGCAAAAGGCTCGGTCTTTTTCAGACATTGATTCCGGGAAAGCAGCGAGTCAGCTTTCAGTACGAATGCAAGGGAAATACAATCAACTTGATCGTCTCGAGAAGCTCAGCTGAACACAGAGGTCCTTACCGTACCATCCTGAGAAGGAAAAAGAGAAATGGCTTCCTCAGGATGACGGTTTTAATCCCTTGGTGGACCAAGTGCGTCACCCCAGGAAGGGGCCTATCGGCAGGTCTGCTATAAAGAGCTCAGCGATATCTTCCCAATGGGCAGGCATAACCCATACATAATGTTGGTGGTGGCCGTCTTCAAATTTCACTATCTGTGAAACACACAATGTGGAAATCCCTGCCTAAAACATAATAATAATAATAATAATAATAATAATAATAATAATAATAATAATAATAATAAATGGATTTACTTACCACAACATGCAGATTCGCTATAAGTCAAGCTGACCATTACTCCAAAATTGTGGTGAACATCACTGATCGTTCATTTATTTATTTTTTTAATTTTTTTTTTAACATTATTGAATATTATTAAATATTTATTATATAACCGTTCATTTTGAAACTCCAAAGAAGCGCAAACTATATACAGTCAGTGTATATACACTTCAGTGTGCACAATTTATTTACAGGCTGTTTGCCAGGAATACAAACCTGTCATCCTGCTCTGGATTCAAGGGGCCCGCGCTTTTTTTTGTTTGTTTGCATTGAACACACAGAGGCGTGCCTTAAAACATTTTCAAAACTGGTAGGATGGGATCAGCAAATCAGATGCTAGTTAACACGAGCAGGAGAAGAAGAGCCCGCCCACTGCTTGTCTGTCAGAAATACTGGAACTAGCAAGGCAGGGCGTTCGGTGCAGTTCCTTGATAAACTTAAATAATGTTATTAACTATGCGCGTTACTAAAGTGATTATTGAATTGATTATTCAGTATTTATATCGATGTACTGTATATAATGAGGAATGGAATCAATCGAAATATCGATTTTCAATTTAACTATAGCAGCCCTAGTCCTGAGATTATACAGTTCAGTAAAACACAACAATTAGGGACAGGCAAAAATACAAAACATAATTGGCATGAAATGGTTATTATTGCCTTTGTTTCCGGTGTCACATGACCGTGGATGAGCCCAATTGAAAAAGCTGCTCTCCAGTTAATATAACGTTAACTACATTAATAACATACACTTACAGACACCTTACAGTACGCTGCTAAAGAATAATAATCACACGTAGCTGAATAATGTATAAAGAAATATTAAAAACAAAACAAAACAAACAAACAAACAAAAAAAAACACGAGGGCAGATTCACATCCCAGCGCTTTGGTATCTCTGTGTTTGAAACGGCGCTCCATAAGTGTAACACCTATTATTATTATTATTATTATTATTATTATTATTATTATTATTAATATTATTATTATTTTTCTTTCTTCCGAGACCTGATCGCAGGCTTATGAAATCGGGTGTGTAGGTAGGTGGCTATGTGAAGATAGGAGGTCAGGTGTCCAAACTTGCGCAAGTCACATGGTTTGGCAGCCATATTGGATTTTGCGGAATTTGTTAAAATGCCTATGTATCGGAAACCACTTACTGCAGAGTTCTGAAAATTGCTATACATGTTGAGGGATAGTCCATGATTTACTGTTGTTAATATGAAGCTGATTGGTTATGTGGTTTGGCAACCACATCGATTAATGTCGTAAAAATATGAAATGATCAAAATTCAAACATCTTCTCTGAAACCGCTTATCCGATTGAAACAAAAATTGGAATAAAACATCTGAGTATGGTCATCTATTACGCTTGTTCAAGGGAAGTTGCTACTGTGAAAATCAAGGTGTCCACGATGCATGACATCATCAACATATGCAACTGCCTATAAAACTGCTTATCTGCACCAAAATGCATGAAATTTGAGACGGATGTGGAGGACTATGGGATGTTATGCCATGGTCAATATGGCGGCCTTCGATTTAATGACATTTTTTGTGCAATTTTCAAAATTCTTGTTCTCATGAACAGTAAATAGTACAGCTGTGAAAAATTTTGTACATGGTGTGCTCATGTCCACGACTGATTCTACTTAAGGAAAACTGGATCGGCCACATGGTTTGGCAGCTATGTTGGATTTTGAGCAGCTGATCCGTGATCTCGGGCAGTACATAGATGTTATGTAATCATACATTTTAAACGCTGTTGTAAGTGAACAGAAGCCAAATAAAATAAAATAAAATAAAACTGCACTATTATTTTTAAACCACAACACAATCGAAACAATTACATGTTTAATACATGAGCTTTATAAGTCACACGAATACAGTTTGCTTAAAAATCGTCATATAATTATTTTTTACCATAGGCGTAGGAACATATTGGCTAAGTCGGGCTATAGCCCCCCTAATTATTTTGACTTTTTTCAATTGCATGCTTTTGTATGATGTTTACAGTCTTTTAGAAAAATGTTCTTTTAGAAAAACTCACATACAAGCATTGTCAGTGTATGTAGAGAGTTATATGTATGTTGAATAATTTGTGAATACTTTCTAGCTAAAGCATTTAACTGTAGTAATTTCTTAAAAGCCACCACTAATTTGGTGTTATATACTGCCCCTGGTAAACGTTACATAAAAGCAGTTTAGTAAAACTACTTTTATATTGCAGTATAATAGTAGAGGTCTATGAGAAGTTGAAGTTTTCGCCACATTGTGCGTGTTTCATAACACGAACACTAATACAGAAACTTCAAAGGGACAGAAAGTTATATACAGCCCTTTTAGATAACTATGCTGGCTTTAATAATAAAAAGTATATCATTGTTGGGTATTATAGTATTTAAGTAAATGGAGCTGCATCAGCAGCTTTTCTGTCATACTGTTGTTTGAGTAGCAGCTATTTACAAAAGCAAGTGATAGTTATAACTAGAGTTGCTAGCAACTATAAAGGCTTCCAAGCAGTTATCGTGAAATTTAAGCGCATTGGTTATTCAAGGTGAAATGTTATCATCACAACTGTGCTAATTGTTTCCTCTACATCCTTCTCAAATTTTGTGCGTTTTGGTGCAGTCGATAAGAAGTTATAGGCAGTTGTATAGCCAGTTGCGTATGTTGATGATGTCATGCATCACGTTTGACCTTTAGGAGAGGTCAGAGGTCATGGGCGATGACATTTTTTCATAGAGCACATATGACTTCCTATATGTGTTCCATTATAAC
This sequence comes from Huso huso, assembly GCA_036884735.1. NCBI lineage: Eukaryota > Metazoa > Chordata > Actinopteri > Acipenseriformes > Acipenseridae > Huso > Huso huso. Next base: position 7,320,436 of record CM072692.1, on the reverse strand, counting down.
TATGACCCTGTCAGCACTCCCTAGAAGTTAAAATTTCAACATAAATTCCAATATGGCCACCGCACCGTATGAGTAATCTGTTGCAATCTTCAGCAGTTATTACTTTCCAATGGTCTGTACAATTGTGTTGACATTGAAAAGCATAAGTGCAATGGTGTTCTTGTTATGGGTTGTAATGCCTCTGTGTTGGAGGTATCATATTCAGATTTATCTGTTCGCTAAATGTTGATGTAAAATAAGGATTTATGTTCCATGTATTTTTTCACAGAATTATTTGTTAGATTCCCAGATTTAACGTGTCAGCTAAATGTTGACTTGCCAAGAGTAAAAAAAAACAAGATTTAAACACTGAAGCATTTTTTTCAGATTTAATTGTCATGTTGTCTTTAAATGTTGAATTTGTGATACGCGTTTTCAACAGTTTCTAAATGATATCTGAAAGTACACATTTCAAAACTTCTAAGTATGTTTTGTTAAAATGTATGTATTAAGCTAAATCTGGAGAAACTAACTTGACGAATCAAGATGTATTTTTCATGAGCCGCCTGCACAGACTGTATATGAGACCGCATTTTAGAAGCAGGTATAACTGTAGGCATACATGTCATTGACCAGAAAAGTGAAACGACTCCATCAGACCCCAGAAATAAAACCCCCACATTACAGTCTTGTATAATTAATTATTAACAAATACGTTTCTGTTGATATTTGAGTTGTTTAGTCTAATTCATATTTTTAGTAACCTATTGACTGACTTCAGGGTGGTCAGTTTAACATTATAAAACTTCAGAGTTTATTTTCTCAATTTGTAGAAAATGGATTGTATAATATTGATAAAACAATAAAACACAAACTTGAGTAAGGAATGGATTATTTATTACACAGGCTAATCATTAGCAACGTGAATACATTAGTTAACATGGATTTGGCTTTAGACATATATGTATTTATTGTTTCATTTATTTTAGAAGAATAAGAAAACAGTTTCATATTTGTCTTGTTTACTGACTGGGTGAATAAGTCAGCTCTATATTAACCCAAGTCCTGCAGACTCTGCTGTGTAACATAACTTACTATGCCAGTTATATTATCAAGATTTGTTAAATGAAGGGGGCGAAAGGGGGTTACGGGGTAGTAAGGACCTAAACATTTAAAAACTTAAGAACATAAGGAAGTTTACAAATGAGAGGAGGCCATTAGGGTACATCTTGCTTCGTTTGGTTGTTAGTAGCTTATTGATCCCAGAATCTCATCAAGCAGCTTCTTGAAGGATCCCAGGGTGTCCGCGTCAACAACAATACTGGGGAGTTGGTTCCAACCCTCACTATTCTCTGTGTAAAAAAGTGCCTCCTATTTGCTGTCCTGAATGCCCCTTTATCTAATCTCCATTGGTGACCCCTGGTCCGTGTTTCTTTTTTCAGGTCAAAAAAGTCCCCTGGGTCGACATTGTCTATACCTTTTAGGATTTTGAATGTTTGAATCAGATCATGCGTAGTCTTCTTTTTCAAGACTGAATAGATTCAATTCTTTTTTAGCCTGTCTGCATACGACATGCCTTTTTTAAACCGGGATAATTCTGGTTGCTCTTCTTTGCACTCTTTCTAGAGCAGCAATATCCTTTTTGTAACAAGGTGAAAAGAACTGAACACAATATTCTAGGTGAGCTCTTACTAATGCATTGTAAAATTTTAACATTACTTCCCTTGATTTAAGTGCTGTTCTACCATTGGTAGAACTGAAACTGACTGGCAACAGGGAGATGCAGCTTTTATACATCCCAGAATCCATGCCAGGGATCTGGAGAAAAACTGAAGGAGTCACTGCAGCTCTGCCTGGTTCTCATATCGCAGGGGTCTAGCATCAGTAAGTGCTGACAGGTCTTTGCTGTCCTGTTGTATCTGTCATTGCTGGGAAACTGAACGTTCTGACTTTACTGTGATGTCACACTGCCTGTGATGTCACTGAGAACATTGACACCCAAGCTGAAGTCTATTCTTATGGTAAAACAATTGCAAAAAACAAGTCAACCCGTTTCTGAAGGAGGGCTGCAGAGCAAACTCAGACTTCACCTCTGGAGTATAGTGATAGTGCTGCTTGAATCACTATACCTTTTCTACACTCCACAATACTAATATAACAAATCTGTATCAAACTACAGCATGATTTCAATAACTCTGTCAGCTAATGCAAGTAAAGAGGATCTGGTGGCTGCTGTATGTCTTTTGAGAAGTGAAAACCCGAAGCTGAACAGTCAGTCCATTCCAGATATATCTGCAGGTGTGATGAAGGACCAAAGAGCTTCACAGTTTATCATTGCAAAGCCTTTCATCACTCATGAAGAACACATGACATGTCCCTGCAGATATACTGAGAGTCCTCGATTTCTCTCCAGTAGAAAGGAAAGATCACTCCAGGATTTCTCATGCAAGCCCATCACGTGTCCTGTATATAGGACTGGGTTCTTGGAAGGAGGTGGGATTGTTTGTGTGGCCAGTGTCCTGCCCACATTCAGATTCTCTACTGGGAATGGGCCTGTCCCATTGGGAGAAAGCTTCAGTCTTGAAGGAGGGCTGTGACAGAGGGTGCCATTTTCAATCTCTTGTCCCACTCTCTCCTCTCCGCCCCTCTCACACTGGTACAGCAGTCTCTGCTCAGCCTACTTGTCTAAACCTGGCCTCAGTCCAAACCCCGCCTCTTAGAGGTTTATATAACTCCTGGAATTCAGAAACACAGGTAAGTTTCGTTTCTTGTGAAACCCATCCCTGTCTCTGTATCATCTCAACAGAAACACCAGAAGCACATATTGTGATTCCAGCCCAGGATCACACTTCATGGTGAATCGAGGGTATTGACACAATTATTCCAATGGCTGGAGTTCCATCCTTCTTATATTCCTGTACAGAACTAGACACTCTAACACAGCAGTCAAACCCATTGTTAATACTGTGATAAATCAGGAGAAATGGACAGTCTAAACATGGAAACAAGCTTGTTCTTGTTATTCCACTTGTTCTCCTTGTTGAAGAAGAAAACTCCCCTCCCCTCCGAAAACAATTGAGAACTGAAGTGGGGGCATTTCTGTCCATTTTATTAACTCAGATCCCTTGCTTTCTAAATATATTGGTGTTTCTAAATGAGGTTTAAGAGATTTTATTTCAACTCTAGGTTGACATTCAAGCCTGCTGCTGGCGCTAGCAAACAGCCATAACAAAGCCACTGGCAACGAATTCCTAGCTATCCTAATTTCATTCATTTTGGAGGTACGGATGTGACTTTTTTGTCCATAGCAGGTACCCATGACAGATTCTACTTACGGCTAGTGTACAGTGTATTGCATCTTATAGCCAAGGGACAGACTCTTCGAAGCTTAAAGCAAATGGCTATCCAATCACCAAACACGAAGATAACACAAGTGTAAAAGAATGAAAAATATCTGTGCTTTGCAAAGGGCTTCATTGTTCATTTATTCATGTATTGCAAAGAACTGTATTTTTTTTAATTTGTAGTAGCTTCAGAATTTTCTTTATAACATTACTTATAAAACAATCTAATTATAAAGCACTATCATTTTATGAGTCAAATGGCAATAGTTAGAAAAATTGAATAAATGGTGTCACATAAAAAATAAAATAAATAAAAACACAAGAGATCTCAGTGAATGATCAATGGTCTCAGACATCTCAGTTTCTGCTGAACCTGTTCAACAAAACCTCAGTCCCAAACCCCGCCTCTTAGAGCTTTATGTAACTCCTGAAATTCAGAAACACAGGTAAGTTTTGTTTCTTGTGAAACCCATCCCTGTCTCTGTATTATTTCAACAGAAATAGCAGAAGCACATATTGTGATTCCAGCCCACACTTCATGAGGAATCAAGGTTTTAAATCAGAAAGAGGTTGTTTTACACAAATGATTGAAATGTGGCTGCATGTCTGATAATGCACATCTGTATCTGAAGAGTAACTCTCCTGTTAAGCCTGTACTATATGTGCTGCCTGAGCTCCATAAATCACTTGATAATCCACCAGGTAGTCCCATAGTTTCTGGTCTTGGTTCTCTCATTGAACCTCTCTCAAATTGCATTGATTTGTATCTCAGACCACTAGTGGTGGAGTTACCCTTATCTCTAAGGGATACAGGTGCGTTCATAAGATAACTTTATCAAATGAAGTTACAAAGTTAGAACATTATCCTTATTTCCCTTGATGTAGTGAGTTTGTACACCAAAGTCTCACATGCAGATGGCTTAAATGCTTTGAGGTTCATGATGATATGCCAAACTTCACTATATGAGCACAGCAGATGCACCAAGAGGCTGCATGAGGTGGCTGCAGGATGCAATATATTGTGCAATTATTTCTGCTGCTTCACCCTCTGCTCTAGACAGGAGGCTGGACACTGTCCTGAGAGCCCTGAGCACCTGTGTGACCTCACAGCTAAGGAGTGTGGTGCACAATGACATCACACACCATGACATCATAGTGAAGTCAGAGAAAAAAATCATGCAGCCTCAAAGAGCATCTGCATATCAGGGACTCAGCATCAGAGCCAATTGTTAAATCAAGATTAAAATCCTATTTGTTCAACAAGGTATTGTATCATTATTATTATTCCATATACATCTCTTTGAGGTGTTTCACAGAAGGCTCTTTATAAATCCCTATTGTATTATTGTATTGTTTCCTAATCTTTGAAATAGTATATCCCTGTTAGCCCATTCCAGCATCCCTGCACTGCTCCTAGATTCACTCCAGCTTGATATTTCTCTTGAACATGTTAGAACACTCCACTATGCTGGTAGACGTTCCAGCTGAGATTCTCGTCTAGTGTCTTAAAACACAGAGCTGCTCAGTGTGGAATGCATGGATTACAAGATATCACATTATTTTTACATACAATTACATTATTTTTTACTCATTATTTTTACATACAATTACCCATTTATACAGTTGGGTTTTTACTGGAGCAATCTAGGTAAAGTACCTTGCTCAAGGGTACAGCAGCAGTGTCCCCCACCTGGGATTGAACCCACAACCCTCCGGTCAAGAGTCCAGAGCCTTAACCACTACTCCACACTGCTGCTGAAATGAAACATAACTCAGTTTCTGCTCAACCTGTTTATTATAACCTGGCCTCAGTCCAAAACCCCGCCTCTTAGAGCTTTAAACAGTTCTGTTTGTTGTGAAATAGCCAGTCTCTGTGTCTCACTACAGCAAGAATGGCTTCAAACTTCTGGTCTCAGGATCAGTTCAGCTGTCCAGTGTGTCTGGAGATATTGAAGGACCCAGTCACTACAGCATGTGGACACAGTTACTGTATGGGGTGTATTAAGAACTACTGGGATCAGACTGATCATACAGGTGTCTACAGCTGCCCCCAGTGCAGAAAGACCTTTACCCCAAGGCCACTGTCTGTGCAGAAACACCATGCTGGCTGAAGTTGTGGAGAAATTAAAGAACACAGGACTCAGTCCTCCTCCTGCTCAAAGTTATGCTGGACCTGGAGATGTGCCGTGTGATTTCTGCACTGGGAGAAAGTTCAAAGCTTTGAAATCCTGTTTGACGTGCCTGGCCTCTTACTGTGAAACACACATCAAGCCACACTATGAGGGGGCTGCTTTCAAGAGGCACAAGCTGATCAATGCAATTGGAAATCTGGAGCAGAAGATTTGTGCTGAACACCAGAAGGTTTTGGAGGTCTTTTGTAGAACCGATCAGACGTGTATTTGCTTGTTGTGTTCACAAATTGAACACAGGAGTCATGATACAGTCTCGGCTGAGACACAGAGGATTGTGAAACAGGTAAGTGTTTGAAGCATTTCCTTGTAGCTATCCTAGAAGATAAGAATTCCCAGGGATATTTAACATGTCTGTTTATTAGGTTATACAGTTTCACATCAGATCAGTTTTTTATATATGTGTGTGTGTGTGTGTGTTAGGGATTCAAATGTATTTCAAGCTAAGTTGGGTAGTTTGTGGTACATTGGAATTGAGTGTAAAAATAGTATAATTTATATTCCTAGTATTTTGTATATTTGGTTATTTTATAGAATCATATGTCGGTTTCATTGTTTAAGATATTACAGTTTAATTGGTTAAACTGTGTAAACATAAAGTTCTCAAAGTCAAGCACCTATTTTAAAACTCTTTAAGCTCCGGGTCAATTTCCGTTTGTTTTCTCTGTTTTCAGATTTGTGCGTACAGTTTCATAACTGTAGGGGTGACATGCAAGTGTCTCACATCAAATGAAAGGGAACAAACTGGGCTTGCATGTAAAACAACACTCAACAATCTCACTCTCACCCTCTTTGGTGTAGGAAACAAAAAACACAAAAAAACACTTTAGAAAAGATCTTCATGTATTGTTTATTAAAACAATCAGCATTGCTGGTAAGATCTAACACTGCTGAATGAAACTTGAACATGAAATGAACATTGGGTACATTCTGAATAGATTGAGCTAAAAACAAAGAAAAACATGAACATATTTACAAAAGTAGCAAAAACAGGGAAATAAGCAAAGTGTGTAAGTGTTGCCTGCGTGCAGCTGAGTGCCAGGGGGCTTGCAGGAGCACATTTAGGCTGAGCTGCTTGTTGGTCAGGCTCTGCTTCTGTGTTCCTCTTCTCATGTGAGAGAGCTGCTGTGGGGGTGGGAGGGGAGGGGGTTCTTCTTTTGGGTACAGATATGCTGGAGCTTCTGCACTGTAATTATAAAATAAAACACAAATACATACAAAAAAGCTTATGCTATACAGAATATTGCATTTTACCATCTTGTGTAAAAAGGTGTGTCGATAGATAAGAGAGACAGTCACCTGCTGTAGCCTGAGGCTTTGTGAACAAAACGCTGACGTCACCACTCACCAGGAGCCTGTAACTCGACACCAAGATCAGCTGACAGCTGCAGCAGAGAAGTGTGTCTTTCAGTAAACAAGCACAGACTTACTGTTGCACACACACAGAAATGCAGGAAATAAACAAGGCTGCTGTTTACAAAGATTTAGAACTTGCAAGGGTGTCCATAATACTGCCTGATTAAACTGCCTTTAAAGTTTTGATCGCCGGTGGTCATTTTATCATTAGGAGGAGCTTAAAGAGTTAAAAACAGTAAATAAAATATATATATATATATATATATATATATATATATATATATATATATATATATATATATATATATATATTGATATTAAATACATATTAGATTAAAGATAAAGTTCCTTCAGTTATCTAGGTGTTTAACAAAACAAACATGTAACACATGCTAGATCAGCCATCATTCACTGTTACTAGTATGAAACAGTACCATCTAGACAGCTACTGTGGATCAAGTGTCCTTATGTATTGCTGGCAGCTGTGCACTAGATGGTGTTGTATCTTACTACTATACACACATGTTGTCTGATCTTGCCTGTGCTACAGATCTCTATGTCGTGCAACTAGAACTGAAGAACAAATTATATTTGAGAACCACTCAGAATTATTGCAAACATTGTAAGGGGACAATTTATTTAAACTAAATTGATTCTGTCAGTTTCAATAGCATACTTAAACAGGCCTGTGTTGGGTGTGACAGGATATCACTCAATGCCCCATCAGAAATGTCACTGTGTCACTGTGTTTCTACACAGAAGCAGCTGGGAGAGACACAGACAGAAATACAACAGAGAATCCAGGAGAGACTGAAAGAAACTGAGGAGCTGAAACAGAGTGTGGAGACACTGAAAGTGAATATTGACAAGAGGGGGTTATTATTATTATTATTATTATTATTATTATTATTATTATTATTATTATTATTATTATTGGCAGATGGACTGGAACACATCTACAGAAATTTACTGTCTATGCCTGATGTGTTTTTGATATCAATTCTAACCATGTCTCCTCTACTGTGTTCTTTCACTCCAGAATCTGCATGCATAGAAATAAAGGAAAGTGAGAAGATCTTTACTGAGCTGATCCGATCCATTGAGAAGATCCACACTGGGGTTATTGAGCTGATTGGAGCTAACGAGAAGGCTGCAGTGAATCAGGCTGAAGGGCGCATGAAGAAACTGGAGCAGGAGATTGCTGAGCTAAGGAGGAGAAAACGCTGAGCTGAAACAGCTTTCAGAGACAGAGGATCACATCCATTTTTCTACAGGTAACACCACTGCTTGTTAGAAAATCTCAAGTCCATAACTGGGGACGGTTTCAGACAGACCTCTCCAATTGAATGAATCCTTGCTTTTCTCCAGGAATGTTGTGGACCCCATTCTGTTTCACTGAAAACTCCTTTTCTCCACTTTCCTGTTGTAGAATTTCCAGTCTCTCTGTGCCCCTCCTGAAGCTGGAGACTTACCCAGCGTTACTGTCAATGCAGACATCTCTTTTGGGGCTGTGAGGAAAGCTGTATCTGAACTTAAAGACCATATTGAGGACTTCTGCAAGGGGGAAATCGTCAAAAAATCCAAAACAGGTTGGTGTGAAACAGATCCCTTTGTTAGAGATTTCTCAAATAGACCATGGCTTGAGGAGGGACAGGACTTGCAATACATTAATAAAGAACTCTTGCAGATTGCTGGCTATATAAATAATGCAGTATTGAGAAGGGAGGAGGTAGCAGGGAGGAGGAAGCATGAAGGATGGAAGAGAAAGCAGAGAGGAGGGAGCATGAAAGTGGGAGGAGGCAACATGGTGGAGGGGGCAAGAAGCAGGGAGGATGGAGCAGGGAGTGATAAAGCAGACTAGAGGGAGCAGGGTGCATGCAGGAGGGAGCAGGGAGGTGGTAGGAGGGAGCAGGGAGGATGGCACAGGTACTGATGAAGCAGAGACGAGGGAGTGATGTGTGGACAGAACAGACAATGACTGCTGTATGTTTGATGCACAAGGGTGTCCTAATATGGACACCGTACTGTTGGGCAAAGATATGTGATGGAGGAAGGAACACAAGACTCCAGTTCAGTGGCAGACGATATTCACATTGACTTTGGCTGCTGCAACTGACAAGAAGGAATACATATTCATTGTAATCATGAACATCTTGAAGTACAGATTTTTACATCCTGAAATGCCGTGAATAAGCCTTGTTTCTTTTCAGATTGCTGTTTGGAGTCTTTTGTGTGTTGTGTATTAATCCACATGTTTCAATTCTATTCCTCTCTCTTTGTATACCCAGTGTATGAAGTTGCAGTTTACAGTCTGCAGGCTCCAGAGCCAAGGAACAGAGCTGAGTTTTTAAAATGTAAGTCTGTTTTCACTGAAACATTTGGGAGAAGAGCTAACACTACAGATATTTAGTAAGCAAGGGGTCTGAGTGGGTAAAATGGCAACACATACCCCGTAGGAACATTAAGTGAACCGTAATTCTATGCAGAGCTGCATTTGATTGATTTTGATTCAAGAAGTTTGGTAAGATCGAGGAATTATAATGAACAAAACAATTAAACAAGAGGGTTTAATTAATAGCAGCAGTTTATTGAAGACAGAAAAATAAAAATAGAGAACTTAACCTAAGTCAGAAATAAATCTTCAGTAAGAATTATAGATAAAATCTATTGATTTTCAATCTTAAACATCACAGTCTAAATATACTTGTCTATAAAATAGTGGGGAGGAGGGTTCAGGGTGGAGGGAGCAGGGATTTTAGTGGATGATATTCTATTCAAGATATTTAGTAAGCAAAGGGTCTGAGTGGGTAAAAAGGAAACAAATGCCCCACCCCCAGTCATTCTGCATGTATTCATCTGTCCCAATACTTGTTTCGGGGGAGTGTATAATATTTTACAATGAATAGCATAATTACTTTTCTAACTGTCTCTCCTCTAACCATCCTCTTTTCTTCAATCAGATTCCTGTCAGCTCATACTGGACCCCAACACAGCGTATAGAAACCTCAATCTGTCTGAAGGGAACAGAAAAGTGACATACAGTAGAGACATCCAGACATATGCTTGTCACTCAGAGAGATTTGAGAGCTGTTCCCAAGTGCTTTGCAGAGAGGGTGTGTCTTGGACTCGCTGTTACTGGGAGATTGAGTGGAGGGGGGGAGGGGGGCTTTTATAGGAGTCACATATAAAGGAATCAGCAGGAGAGGAAGGGATCGTTCCTGTCGCCTTGGATACAATGACAAGTCCTGGAGTTTGATCTGCTCTGGTTCCAGTTACACTGCCCTGCACAATAACAACAGAACTGCAATACCTGCCCCCCGCTCCCCCAGAATAGGAGTGTATCTGGACTTTAATGCCGGCACTCTGTCATTTTATGGCGTCTCTGACACAATGACCCTCCTGCACAGATTCCAAACCACATTCACTGAGCCGCTCTATCCTGGGTTTGGGCTTCATTCTTATGATTCCCCTGTAACAATCTGCCAGCTGAACTAGACTGTTTTGTGTTGTAAGAAACCCTTTGTATTGAACTCCCTGTCTGTCCTCTCCACTCCTCGGGTGAAGGGAATGTTCAATCTGACACAACTTTGGATGAAAGTTAGGGGGTAAAACGGCGGCACCTGCAGAGCGAAACGAGGGGAATTATTTGTTTTTACACTTGGAGCCGAGGCAGCCTCATTTTTACTGTTTAATCTGTCAGGTTAGTGTTTCTGTAATTGTAAACACTCACAACTGGACAGCTGTTTCAGCATAACATGTTCAATATGTCCTGAGTATTTATTGATTACAAACACATAAATAGCAGCAAGTGGCAGACTTAGTTGGCATCTCTGCACAGTGCTAGAATTCCCACAGCAAGTACTGATAAGTATCTCTTAAGGTGATTGTAGCTCACTAAATAATTCCACAATGTCTTCCTATATTGCACTTCCATTGGCTGCATAGGACTCAAATGTGCAGGTTTGAAAAGCATGAGATCTGATGCTGCTTGAGGTTAAAGAAAGTTCTCAGTTTCTATGCTTTATTCTCAGGGTGCATGTTTACTATAGTAGGTGTTTCTTTCAACACTGCACATTTGAGATCTATATAACGAATGGAAGTGCACAGCAGCTGGGATTCATGGGATTATTTTGTCAGCTCTAATCCCTATCAATGTAAGGTCGTGTAAATAGCAGCTCACAATACTTGCCATGTCAAAGGCATGTCAGTATAGTTTCCAGCAGATTCCTGTATACAGGAGAATCCTGTTAGCTGAATAGCGTTTGAACTTGATGCTGAAGTTTATGGTAACACTTTATATGAAGGTGTCAATTTGAAATAGATTATTAACATGTTATAGATGCTTAAACAATGAGTTATAATGTTTTTATAATGCATTATAGAACAAGTCATACAGGATAGTAACAGCATTTACTAGTGTGTTATAAATACTGAATAGATGATATAAGAAATCTGCAATAAATCAAAATATAAAACTGTATGTTAGCTGTAAACAAATCAGGACAACTCACATTAAACACAAATGATTTACACTTCATTGTCTGGGTCATTTATTTTGTATTTTTCATTATTTGTGCAAAAAACAGAACATCTGCCATAGCAGTGTCAATATGGTTTAGGGCCTCCATGGGCAGCCAGCACGGCACTGATTGGACGTGGCAGGTAGCGATTCTGCAAGGTGCTTTTTAAATTGTGCTGGAGGGATACGGGACAATTCCTCAATGATTTCCAGCCTCTAATTCCTTCAGGTTGTGTTGTATTGGGGGTGGAAATCTGCAGTCAAGTCAGAATGGCCCGTACATAGAGAGTCACATCACTTTAGAGACTGTTCTTTGTGAATAAGACTCAGTAATAATTTTTGCACTCTTGAAAATGGAAGCACCTGTCAAACAAGCACAATATTTATTTATTTTTGCTTATTTTAACAATAATGTGAGTGAAATATCATCACAAGAAAGAAGATATTTCCATGGATATCGTAAATCACAATTGCATTACATGTGCAATCTGCCCACAGTGGAAAAGCAGAAACGTGTTTTAAGCCTGGCCTTTGTCGCCCTCTTCAGGACAAACTCTGCAGCTGCGCAGAGACTGATTGAAAGCAATTCTTTTCACTTGGTGTGGTTCCATTGTAAATGTAGGGCTCTAGTCACACAACCTTCAGGACTGTTCCAAGCACTGTTCTGTTAAAGACTCTTTATGGTTTAAATCAAGTTGTTTAGAGAGGGGGAGCAGTTTGTTATTTATTAATTTTATTGTGTATTATTATTCAAAGCACTGTTTAAGGTCAACAATCTTTATAATCAGGTTTTAAATTAAAAACAAAACATGAATATAAATAAGCACCATTTTAATAACCTTTTCTTTAACATTTCTGTACATCAATGCAAACCTTTTTTATGTACTTTTTTTCTTTAAATGTTTTTAATTTTCAATACATGTTTTGTCTGTGCATACTTTTGAAGTGAACATAAACTGGACTAAAGTGGACTGTCAACAGCAGCTGCTCTGGAAACATGAAGAGCACAAAAAAGCTTTGCAGAAAATGTTAAACACACATAAAAGATATTCTACTATAACAATGACCACACAGTGTTGCTTTAACTAAACAATACCAGCAGACCAGCATATTTCATACAGGTCTTTGTAACTAAACAATACCAGCAGACCAGCCTATTTCATACAGGTCTTTGTAACTAAACTATACCAGCAGACCAGCCTATTTCATACAGGTCTTTGTAACTAAACAATACCAGCAGACCAGCCTATTTCATACAGGTCTTTGTAACTAAACTATACCAACAGACCAGCCTATTTCATACAGGTCTTTGTAACTAAACAATACCAACCAGACCAGCCTGTTTCATACAGGTCTTTGTAACTAAACAATACCAGCAGACCAGCCTATTTCATACAGGTCTTTGTAACTAAACAATACCAGCAGACCAGCCTATTTCATACAGGTCTTGTCCAGTGCCTGCTGGGTCTGATGTAAGAAGAAAAAAAAACAGAGCAATTCAGTCTATTGTATCTTTCAAGGTTTGCCTGCCAGTTGAAGGAGCCAATGATAGCAGGGTAATACTATTGTGAAGCTGCTCAAAGAACACTACAGGTACAGTCCTGAATCCTCCCAGAAGCTGAGGTGTGAAGTATAGAAGAACTGAGATGTCCACTCTGGATAGACAAACACCAAAAAAAAGATAACAAAGTTACAAACTGAATGAAAGGAGACAGTACAATATTGGGATCAAATAAAAGCAGGTTTTCACATCTTCAGCGTGCCCAGCTGGCACAGGCCCATGAGGCTCTGTTGTCTTCAGGAAGCTTGAGCTCGGGTTCAAATGATTTCAGTCACTTCTCGACTCTGGGATCAAGCTATCAGACACTTCAAAAGACTAAAACATCCCATTTAAAACACGTGAAAGACCCGTGCAGCCAGTCTACCCAGGCTAAGTGCTTGAGAAAAAGAGAGAGGGAGAGGTCTAAGGGAAGGGGTGTATATCTCACTGCTCATGAACACACTGCTCCCAGGTGGGAAACCCACTGATCCTCAACTACTGCTCCTAGTGATCTCCACACAGCTCAATCCTCCAAGTCCACAACAGTTGCAATCTGGTTTCTCAGCTTCTCACATGGCACAGCACACAGCTCCCCAACCACAACTCCCAGCTCCAGCATAGTTCATCTCCAGTACCCCCTCCTCAACACTCCCCACCCACACTGTAGACTCTCAATCCATCACTTCTCATCAGCTAAACCAGCTGCACACCTCCAGCTCTTGTATACCTTAGTTTTAAACCCATTGAAGGTGAGCATAGTGAAAAGTCCATCGCAATCCTGTTTTAAATGTGCCACTTTAGAATCAACTTTTCCCCTCTTCATTGGGTCAACAAGGGGTCAGTAAGGTGTGGAATGGATTGGATTGGAATGTGTGTCCCTGGAGAAGTGCAGAATCCCCTGGCCTCTGTTCTGGGGAGTGCGATCTGCTCGTTTTTATTTATTATTATTTTGTTTGTTGCAGACGCCTTTATCAAGGCGACTTACAGAGACTAGGGTGTGTGAACCTATGCATCAGCTGCAGAGTCACTTACAATCGTCTCACCCAAAAGACGGAGCACAAGGAGGTTAAGTGACTTGCTCAGGGTCACACAATGAGTCAGTGGCTGAGGTGGGATTTGAACCCGGGGACCTCCTGGTTACAAGACCTTTCTTTAACCACTGGACCGCACAGCCTCCTTTTATTAACCTGGTTTTATCACAATTTGGAGCTGCACTGCTGGAGGAGTGCTTGGAGAGCTGAAGAAGTTGTTTTCAGATAACCAGTTCCTGACACTGAGCCACTTTCTCTAACCTGCTAGTCTCCCCCAGCGGATCAATACTGTGATGAACCAGGACATGTGCTGAGGTTTGGGACCTGATGTAGTGTGTCTCTAAACAAGCTGATGAAAAGACCTTCAGCAAGGAGGCTGGGTGTGGATGACACTGCACAAGCCACCGCTCCCTCAAAGATCAGGGTCCTTCAATGGAGGGTTCTGTACACCATGTAGAGTACAAATCAAGGAGGATATGAGGAGGTTATATAATGCAGTGGTGAGACCTGCACTTACAGGACTGAGTCCAAGTCTGGTCAGCACAGTACCAAAGGGACACTGTGGCCCTGGAAAATCCCTAGAGCTATCATCGATGGGCACTACCACTTAAATATATATATATATATATATATATATATATATATATATATATATATATATATATATAACTAGCTTTGCATGTTTCAAAAGGTACTTCGTTTCTTGTGGTAAAACCCTTTGTATCAGGTTAAGGTCAGGACTTTACCACTGTTTGTGTTTATTAGGGTGCGTCAATAACAAGTCTAGTCATCAAGCTGCTTTTAAGCACATTTTATTCAAAACAAACAAAACAGAAAATCTAAATAAACAGTTTAATCAAAACCTGTGTCTGAACTAAATTTTAACAAAACTCTAAACTATCAGTCTGACGGCTGGTCGTTTACCGGTACACACCCTGGTTTCCACCTTGAGTATTTTAAAGATAGTTTTACCTTCAGCTCTTTCTTTCTTTCTTTCTTTCTTTCTTTCTTTCTTTGTTTGTTTGTTTGTTTGTTTGTTTCTTTCTTTCTTTCTTTCTTTCTTTCTTTCTTTCTTTCGTAGGGGTGGCCTAAGTCCAACTTAGCATTTCAAATCAGTTACAGTATTCTAAAAGCAGACACCGATGTTTAGCCTTATATTAATGAGTACATTTTGAAATACGCAGCATACTTGAATCAGAACACGTGACAGGGGGAAAAAACATCATTTTGGTTCCATTTCCTCAATGATCATTCTTACTATCTCTGACGTGTCTTCTCTTCCATGCGCCTCGGCTTTAAATGCTGCACTGCCATCTACTGGCACCCCATAGAATATACCCGCCATTGCAAGTGAAGGAATATACAGTATTTAGGGCTTCTGGTTTTCAGTTTTAAATGATAAAACCTGATAAAACACCCCCAATACAATAAAATAAATAAAATAAAACGATGGATAGCCAATAAACACCGGAAAGCCCCGGAAAAACTGTGGAAATGGTTAATCTATTCATGTTGACTTTACCCTTTTTCCATTACAAAATAAAACCTTCTACAAAAATAATAATAAATATATTTCCCAGTGCTGCTGGGCAATGTCCCTTCCCTGACTTGCATCTATCATTGATTTGTTGAATACTTTAAACCGCTAACTACTGAGTGACAGCACATTCCTGCATTTCTATTGGAGACTCCGCTTGCGAGATTTAAAATAAGATTACAATCAGGACGGAGGCTTGTTAGCAGGATTTCAAGCTCTATTCCAGTTAAGATACGGAGGATTTAAAACAGGATTGTGGCGAAATGTACAAAAATACCTCCAGACAAAAACCCCAGAAGAATGTGCCCGTGACCAGAGGGATTGCACTGCGGAAGACAGCAAAGGAAAGAAGAGACAACTTAAGAGTGCAGGTACTGTCGAGTTACTACTATACATATTGTGACAGAAAAAGAAAAAAATAAACGCTCAAGCATTTAGGAAAGTAACTGAAAACACTAATTTCATACAGAATATCAAAAACGAAACCCAGAAAAAAAAACGATTTGCATAAAACTCGAAAATAACTCAAAATAAGCACCGAAAAATACAATTAAGCCCAAAATATATTGTTCATACAACATTCATGATGTATTTAAGAGAATGTCTGAATAAATTAAATACATTTCTACATTTACTTCGTAACAGACACACACTTATCCAGGGCCACTTACAATTGTTACAAGATATCACATTATTTTTTACAACAATGTGTCCCCCACCTGGGATCGAACCTACGACCCGCCAGTCAAGTGTCCAGAGCCTAACCACTACTCCACACTGCTGCATAGCCAATGTATAATTTTGATATTTAAACACAGTAGCCTATATACTCGACATATTTCTCAATATGGGGAATTAAACGCCAGTTCACAGCTATGGCGATCTTTGCCCAAACTTTATTTGCTCATTAACAGTAACAGCATTATGATTTTACATTATGTAATGTAATGTTTGTTTACATTTCATCTTATGTAGTTAGCTTCTCGGTTTCAAAGAATATGAGTAATATTTCCCGTTTTAGACAACAATGTCTATAACTATGTCAATTAAGTATCGAATAGTATTTTAAAATCAAAGAAAATAACTGAAAAATACGCATGCCATATTTTTTTATACTTGTTGCCATTTCTACTGAGAAACAAATACAGAAACATTTAATTGTGTTCGAGCCATTTTATATCACTTTAGATTTACTGTTCAAGTACAGCTAAAGTCAAGCCTCAAGTCAAGTCTTTGATATTGCAACCCTTTCTCAAGCCAGACTTACCCCAGCCCGACAGTAGTTATACGCTATTGCAGATATCACCATGTTAATTTTTAACCAATGTGAATACAGCATTTGGTTTTGACAGGTGCCCTTAGCCAATCAGGATCGACCAGAAATCCCGGCTCCTAGTTCCTGACACGTGTTTGTAGGCTTTAAGCAATTCCGGAAGTCCCACCCTTCCATCCTGTCACGTGTTTGTAGTCTTTAAGGCACTTTTGGAAACCATGTTCCATGATTGTAGTTTATCACATTAAAATGGGGGATTAAACAAAGTTTTGGGGTATTATTTTTTAATTTGTGTTATATGTGTTATTTCAGAAAAATAAATGGATCAGTGAAATGGGGAAATAGATATAATTAAAAAATAAAATAAGCTTGGAAATGTTAAAACAGTTTGTTAAAATGTCTAAAGAGTTGACAAATAAAATAAGTTTTGAAAATAAAATGAGCACAAAAGTGTTAAAACAAGGTTACAACACGTGTACTTAAAAATGAAAAACAGTTTAGAAGCGGAGAAATGTGAATTGTTAAAACCTGCAGAGAACAGAGGCGTGTGTTTTGTAGAAAAAGACTAAAATGTCTTAAACATTTAAACACTTCTTAACCAACGCATAAATAAATAAATAAATAAATAAATAAATAAATAAAATAAAAATGTGAGAACCTGTATACATTAAGTCAACATTTTAAAACCTTATTGCATTATTTATTTTACACAGCTTGAGATCCACACACGTGTAAAAGGCAACACAAGCACTTCAAATGTCCTAAAAGTGTCTTGAGTTTAAAACATTAAAAACTCAATATAAAAAAATACAAACCTTGCCTATCGGCTGCCATTATACTAGACTTGTTCCAATGTATTTGCTTAAAGAAAAAACATTTTAGAATAAAACCTTAAATGTCTGTGTTTGTCTGTGTCTGAGGCAAACAGAACACTGTTGTACACTAAACTGTGCCTCGCATGGAGCTGAGGGTGTATTTCGAAGATAGAAACTAGGGCCCCAGCACTGGCTAACAACATCGCTGGTCATGTGCTAAGGGTGTCGCTGGTCATAATGCTCAGGGTGTTGCTGGTCATGTGCTCAGGGTGTTGCTGGTCATGTGCTCAGGGTGTTGCTGGTCATCTGCTCAGGGTTTTGCTGGTCATGTGCTCAGGTGTTGCTGGTCATGTGCTAAGGGTGTTTGCTGGTCATGTGCTCAGGGTGTTGCTGGTCATGTGCTCAGGGTGTTGCTGGTCATGTGCTAAGGGTGTTGCTGGTCATGTGCTCAGGAGGTGTTGCTGGTCATGTGCTAAGGGTGTTGCTGGTCATGTGCTCAGAGTGTTGCTGGTCATGTGCTCAGGGTGTTGCTGGTCATGTGCTCAGGGTGTTGCTGGTCATGTGCTCAGGGTGTTGCTGGTCATCTGCTCAGGGGTGTTGCTGGTCATGTGCTCAGGGTGTTGCTGGTCATGTGCTCAGGGTGTTGCTGGTCATGTGTGCTCAGGGTGTTGCTGGTCGGTCAGTTTAGAAGATGAAATGGTCCAGAACCAATGGCGAATCATTGCAGTAAGTGGTAAAAAAGGTTGCAATGCAGTTACTTAAAATGAAAAAACAATTTAAAAGGGGAGAAATGTGAATTGCTAACACGTGTAGAGGCTACATGTCCAGAGCTATATTGCCCCAACACAGAAGGAAGCGACACAGGATGGCTTTAAACAGAGAAGAGTGTATGTTAAAAAAAACAAAGTGTTTTAAAATGAACAAGGATCAGATGCTGTACAGATCTAAACACCCTATACAGAAGTAAAAGCGACACAGGCTGGTCTTAAACAGAGAGAAGCGTGTCTGTTGAAAAAAAGACAAGATGTTTAAAATAAGGAACAACCTGAAATGTACATACCAACCCAACACATATAAATGAATAGATAAATAATTAAACAAAAATAAAATAATAATAATGTGAGACCCTGTATACATTGTTAAAGTTAATATTTTAAAACCTTATTGCATTATTTATTTTACACAGCTGGATGTACAAGCACATGTAAAACAACACGGTCAACTTCTGAAATGTCCGTACCAAGTGTCTTGAGTTTAAAACATTAAAATGTCCATTAAAAATAAAAAGAATACAAACCTTGACTATCGACTTGCCGCTATGTTAGACTTGTTACAAGGCATTTACTTAAACTGAAGAAAAAAACAGTTTTAAAATAAACCGCTACAAACCTTTTCAGTGTCAGTGCTTGTCTTACTGGAATTGCGTGTGTGGCTGGCAGTTCCTCCAGTGTGCTCAGGGCATTATGGGAGTGTCATCACCCTTCCTGTCACGTGTTTGTAGTTTTTCCTCGGTTCAGGGCCATGTGTAGTTTTAAAGCAACAGTTTTAAAGATTGTAGTTTCAAGTCAATTTTGATCTTAAGAAAATGAATTGTTACAGTAAAATGGTAAATAAAACTAAAGTATAGAGTTGTTGTTGTATTTATTAATTTATACAATATTGGGATTTGGTGGTGAATCACTTATGATTGTAACTTATTTTTAAATGAAATTACATCTGTAAAACAGCCTAGAAAGGGTTGAAATTGATTGTAATACATTATATTAGTTAGTTTATAAACTGTAAACTGTACCATACAACTTACTTGGCTGTGGGCCCAATGCCCTGGTAGCTAAAGTGCTTCTCCTATATCATTGTTAGAGCCAACAAGAAATAAAAGGGTTCAATTTGCCGTGAATATATGTGTTCTGTCTACTGTATTTTTCTTCTTAAATATAATGAGCATCAGATACAATTTGATCATGTAAATTAAGCACATTATACTATGGAGGTGACATTGGTACCTAGTTTCTCTATTTTATTTCAGTCGTGTTATAATTCCCTGGTAAACAATGAATGGTGGTACTACCTCCCAGCTGAGGGAGATATTTATTTTCCTTCATTTCAGTGCCTTCAAACTTTAGCTTTTTATTTTCAGGATCTTTGAGAGGACCCTCTGTCAAAGAGTCTGCATACTGTATTGTGAAGAAGAATGTGGTTATCAAGTGACTGCATTACACTCCAGATAGGATGGGGTGTGTTAGATAACCACGAGAGAGACAAGTTAATGAAGAGCCCCTCACCCCTTGATTTTACACTCTGTTTTAACAAGTCAATTTGTAAACAGAAAAAATTAAAAGTGAGTCCAGGAGACCTTCTGGGTTATTCTTTGCAAAGAAAGGCTTAACATCTGTGTAGTATTTGGTTGTTATATATATATATATATATATATATATATATATATATATATATATATATATATATATACCTGTATATAGGATACATGAGTGTTTGTAGACAAAATATGCATGCATACAAAATGTAAAAATATTGCTCACACACCCTGAACTAAGTTTGTTGCATATAAATAACAAAAAAGCAGTGGATCCATCCTGTAGCGTGTAAGTGCAATACAAGTGAACAGTTTCACAGGATGTGGCTGTATGGGTTATGGGGCCCAACTAGCATCTCTAAAGTTTAGCTATTTTCATCTTGGCTAAAATAACAAACTCTTGAACACCGTAGCTTGGAAGAATATAACTAATACACACACACTCACACACATACACACATACTCACACACACACACACACACATACACACACATACACACACACTCACACATACACACACACACACACACACACACACACACACACACACACAAAACACCTACACACACTCACACGCACACACAACAATTAATTGATTGCTCGCAGTAGATGTTGATCACATTTTTTTTAAATCGTTTCACATTACTAAGTGAAATACAATGAAAGCACTTGGAACAAACTGCCTATAGTCCATACGCATCGCAATGCAGTCTAACACGTTTGCCTAGAGATATATTTTGCATGATTTATTGGTATAGAACTTCCGACAGACACACCAATGACATTAGTCAGTGTTTATATACTATATATATATATATACATCAACCTGTTGGTTCATCAATAATACTCATAACTGCTGAGACTACATTTTCAACCTCCACCATTTTTAATGGCCCGGGGTCTGTTCTTGCGTTGTGGTCACGTTCATGGGTTCTTGGTCAGTGGTCGCTTAACCCGGTTCTGTTGCGATCAAAATGCGAAAATACACCCCTGATGAGATTGTATTTAAGAATGGAAGACAGAAACAGACCCAGCATTTACCATTCCCAACCTAGCTACCGAGTCCATTTTTATATGGGTTCATAACAACTGTGTTCTGCATGGTCCTAATGTCCCACATGCTAAAATCTACTGGAGGAAAGGCACCTAGGAAGCTACCAAGGCTGCCCGAGAGCGTTCCCCGCCAGCAGCATGAAAAAGCCTCATCGCTGCAGGCCTGGCACCGTGGCTCTGAGGGAGATCCGCCTCTACCAGAAATCCACGAGCTGCTCATCTGCAAGCTGCCTTTCAACGGCTTGTCAGAGAAAATCACACAGGATTTCAAGACCGACCTCGCTTCAAAAGCTCCGCTGTCATGGTGCTGCAGGAGGCTAGCGAGGCTTACCTGGTCGGACTCTTTGAGGACACCAACCTGTGTGCCATTCACACCAAGAGAGTCACCATCATGCGCAAAGATATCCAGCTGGCGCGCTGCATCCTCGGGGAGTGTGCTTAAGCTGTAACACCCTTAAAGAACTTGTTCTAAAACCAAAGGCTCTTTTAAGAGCCAACCAAGTTCTATGAAAGATGGTTTTCCATTTTAAAAAATGTTACGTATCTAAGTGGTTGTTTTAGAATTGAATACTAAGCTTTTCAAATGTAATGTTTTAATTGTTCTCTCTCTCTCTCTCTCTCTCTCTCTCTATATATATATATATCCTTTTTCATTAGTCACAAGATACTGTGCTGCAAAAGGTCAGATAAGTGCATGCGGGTTACACGACTCTATACTTCTTTCAAAAGAAATTAATTCATGATGCGGCATGGGTGTCTAAACCCGTTTTTCTTTCCCAACATATAATAAATAAATATGGGTGTCTACTGTACTCACAGATGCTGAAAAGAGATATATATATATATATATATATATATATATATATATATATATAGTACACTGGTATACTTAAATAAAAAGTGTATTAGTTCCCCACTCTGAGCCTACACTTTATTAGTAAAAAAAACAAAACAAAAAAACATCCAGTGAGTTTAAGCAGATTTCTATTCAGATGTCTTCCATATTTGCAGAGGGGGCAGGGGCAGGAAGTGATGTTATTCTAAACTTCCTCATTTCAGAATGTGACCCAGAGCCAAGCATGTTATAGTTACAGGCAAGAAAGTTTGCCCTTCAATATTTGTCAGTAGGCAGATATACATGTCATATAAAAAATAAATATATATATATATATATATATATATATATATATATATATATATATATATATATATATATACAGACGTGCTCAAATTTGTTGGTACCCTTACAGCTCATTGAAATAATGCTTCATTCCTCCTGAAAAAGTGATGAAATTAAAAAGCTATTTTATCATGTATACTTGCATGCCTTTGGTATGTCATAGAATAAACAAAGAAGCTGTGAAAAGAGATGAATTATTGCTTATTCTACAAAGATATTCTAAAATGGCCTGGACACATTTGTTGGTACCCCTTAGAAAAGATAATAAATAATTGGATTATAGTGATATTTCAAACTAATTAGTTTCTTTAATTAGTATCACACATGTCTCCAATCTTGTAATCAGTCATTCAGCCTATTTAAATGGAGAAAAGTAGTCACTGTGCTGTTTGGTATCATTGTGCAACCCACTGAACATGGACCAGAGAAAGCAAAGGAGAGAGTTGTCTGAGGAGATCAGAAAGAAAATAATAGACAAGCATGGTAAAAGTAAAGGCTACAAGACCATCTCCAAGCAGCTTGATGTTCCTGTGACAACAGTTGCAAATATTATTAAAGTTTAAGGTCCATGGAACTGTAGCCAACCTCCTGGGCGCGGCCGCAAGAGGAAAATCGACCCCAGATTGAACAGAAGGATAGTGCGAATGGTGAAAAAGAACCAAGGATAACTGCCAAAGAGATACAAGCTGAACTCCAAGGTGAAGGTACGTCCAGTTTCTGATCGCACCATCCATCGCTTTTGAGCGAAAGTGGGCTCCATGGAAGAAGACCCAGGAGGACTCCACTGAAAGAAAAACATAAAAAGCCAGACTGGAATTTGCTAAAATGCATATTGACAAGCCACAATCCTTCTGAGAGAATGTTCTTTTGGACAGATGAGTCAAAACTGGAGCTTTTGGCAAGTCACATCAGCTCTATGTTCACAGGCGAAAAATGAAGCTTTCAAGAAAAGAACACCATACCTACAGTGAAACATGGAGGAGGCTCGGTTATGTTTGGGCCTGCTTTGCTTGCCTGGCACAAGTGCCTTGAATCTGTGCAGGGCACAATGAAATCAAGACTATCAAGGCATTCTGGGCGAAAACGTACTGCCCAGTGTCAAGCTCTGTCTCAGTCGCAGGTCATGGTTCCTCAACAGGACAATGACCCAAAACACACAAAAAAGCACCCAAGAATGGATAAGAACAAAACATTGGACTATTCTGAAGTGGCCTTCATGAGTCCTGATCTGAATCCTATCGAACATCTATGGAAAGAGCTGAAACTTGCGGTCTGGAGAAGGCACTCATCAAACCTGAGACAGCTGGAGCAGTTTGCTCAGGAAGAGTGGGCCAAACTACCTGTTAACAGGTGCAGAAGTCTCATTGAGAGCTACAGAAAAGCGTTTGATCGCGTTGATTGCCTCTAAGGTTGTGCAACAAAATATTAGGTTAGCGGTCCCATCATTTTGTCCATACCATTTTCATTTGTTTTCTTATTTACAATATTATGTTGAATAAAAATCAAAAGCAAAGTCTGATTTCTATTAAATATGGAATAAACAATGGTGGATGCCAATTACTTTGTCAGTTTCAAGTTATTTCAGAAAAATTGTGCATTCTTAATTTTTGTGGAGGTACCAACAAATTTGAGCACGTCTGTATCACATTATTTTACATACAATTACTCATTTATACAGTTGGGTTATTATTGGGCAATGAAGATAAAGTACCTTGCTCAAGGGGTAGCGGCAGTATCCCCACCTGGGATTGAACCCACAACCCCCCAGTCAAGAGTTCAGAGCCTAACCACTACTCCCACACTGCTGCCCCATAAGCTATTCGAATCGGTTGTCGATTGTCCGTACGACCGTGTATCTGAAAATGGATTCATCACAGCATAAGAATACCATGTACTTTGAATGGTTTTAGAAAAGTATGTTTATTCATGTAACAGACAGAAAGTAGAATTTGAAATGTCCTAATAACACATTTTCCATTAACACGGTGTTTATGTAGGACCGATTCTTGTGTAAAAAACATTTATAGCTGCACCATAAAAACAGCATTGTGTTGCCTTGACAAATAATGTATTAATGTAATATGAATTATCACATCTATCAAAACACGTGCGACACATTAGAAGCCACTATATATATATATATATATATATATATATATATATATATATATTATATATATATATATATATATATATATATATATATATATATATATATACATATAAGTTCATAATATTTATATTATGAACTTATTTTCAAACTAGGCACTTTGGAGCCATTTGGAATGAACATTCCATTCTGAGGTTATCATCATCATCATCATCATCATCATCATCATCATCATCATCATCAACATTCTGAATTTTGTTTGAAGACTACTTGTTTGTTTTTATCAACTTCTTAAAGCACTGTATATTTTGTATTCAGCGAAAACGTCCTGATAATCTTGTCCTTTTTCCACTCTGCTCAACAGGTGACTCAGCGGGTAAGTTCCAGTCTTTGGCTCTGGGGCTGTTTAAAAACAAAGATACTGTGGATTTTTAGTGTCCTGTCTTCATTTCTTTTTTCTTTAGTATAGTATGCACTTCCGATGATAATAAAAATAACAGTTTGAATTACAGCACCTGAATGATGTTGACGTAATTGATTTTCATTGGTTAATTTGCCTTGCTATGGTGCACACACCACTACATGTGCGTACCTAAATTCAACGGTACTGCTGAGCGTTGACTCAATAAAAACGTCACTATTGTCACAACACTTCCGGGTATTTAGGAACACTTCATTGCATTCCTAAACTAAACAGTAACATTTAAAATGAATGATTCTGCATATCGGCCTGCAGCTTCTAAAAAGAATCTTACAAAATCTTAAATACAAGTTTGTATTAAATATGCTGCATTACTTTGTTTATATATATATATATATATATATATCTATATATCTATATATCTATATATCTATATATCTATATATCTATATCTATATCTATATATCTATATCTATATCTATATCTATATCTATATCTATATCTATATATATATATATATATATATATATATATATATATATATCCCTGAGCAAAAGTACTTTACCTACATTTTTTTAAAAAAAATCATGTATAAATAGCTAATTGTAGTAAAAATAATGTGATATCTTTTAACAATGTAAGTCGCCCTACTAAGAAATAAAAATAATAATATGGTGTTTCATTATTTGTATTGTTTTCCACATTGCCAATGATGTACCCACTTTATGATAGAGTGTCCTTTGTGATAAAAAGAATAAGCAGAGATCAGCTTCTATGTTTATGAACTGTATTGATATCAAAAGAAAAGACTCAACAGCAGCGTCTGCAGCTTCATTAGTGGTTATACTGAAAACCTGGAACTGGAGCACAGCACTACACAACAAAACAGACCACTTCAAAACACGGACATCAGCTTTCTCCAAACAAGAAACTCTATTTCAATACAGATGACAGACTACTACACCTGCAGGTGATCTGAACACAATTTGATAATAAAGATGCCTAATTCATACAATTTAACTATAATCCTGAATTGATAATGAAAAAAGAGCCCTCACTGGCCCTCACTGACATGCAAAGTCAAACACATTTAAAAATAACAGTGACAAAAGCAAAGAAAAAAGGGAACTTCAAGAATTATAATTAGACATAGCCGGGCGAGAGAAAGCAGAGTATATGTGCAGCTCTGCAGTTCAGCTGAATGGTGACCCTTCAGTCCTGCAGAATCTCTCAACCTGGACTCTGAGATGCTGAAATTCCTGCTGATCACCTGCTTCTGTGAGTCTCCTCTATTTCAGCTTGAGGGAGGGAGAAGGGAGGCAGGGGTTCCAATGGTCTAGTTGTGCTCCATGCAGAAAATATTAATATAAACTTTATATAACTTTTGGGGAAAAATAAAAAAACACTTGGGTATGAGCCCAAGGTCTCCAGTCCTTGTCCTGAAGGGCAGATGTCCCTCCTGTGTTCTGTTCCAACTGTGCTCTAAATTACTTAAGTGGACTAATTATTTCTTCAATTAAGTCATTTAGGGCATAATTGAAACAAAAGCCAGGTGGGACACTGAGGGGAGTATGTTCAAAACCTCCTCATTTTATATCCTTGAAATATTTGTTTAAAATGGAAAAAACACTCCGATTAGGCAAATTACTAGATAAATTTAGGGTTCAATTAAGTAATTGAGAGCTCAGTTGGAACAAAAACCAGCAGACACTGACAGGGGGTCCCCAGGACCAGGGGCTGGTTTCTTTATGCACTTACGATGGTGTATTGGGCAAGTATGCTGTCAGAAGAAGATTATACGACAGAAGTAGCGTTTCTATACAACGTTGTTCATGCTACCTGATCGTATTACTTGCCGAATGCTATTGACACCAACTCACTTGGTGTATAAATACGAGGGGTAGATCTCCATGTAATATCCTTTCAGAAACATGGCTGCTCTAATGCATGCAGTGTATTTAAGGCAAAGACAGGGATATTTACAATGACAGAAAGCATCAGCTCATAGGAATTTTAATAGAAGATATGTGCACAATATTTTTGACACGGTTTTGGATGAACATTTGAAGAGGGAGGATATCCAGAATCGTTTTACATTTCTTGACCTGTTTGTGCACCGGCAAACAAAGAGACATTGAGCTCTATCAACAGCAGTGCAATTGTTATTCCTTCACTAAAATAACTCATTCTGTTAGCAATGCTCTGTGGTACATTTTTTTCTTTTTTGAGATACTTGTTATGCAATTGTTAAGTTTGGAAAAGTACAAATCTCTATTAATTTGAACTTCTTCTAGAAGGACAGCCAACAACTTTCCTTGTTACTATATATATATATATAGTGGCTTCTAATGTGTCGCATGTGTTTTGATAGATGTGATAATTCGTATTACATTTAGACATTATTTGTCAAGGCAACGCAATGCTGTTTTTATGGTGCAGCTATATCCTCCTGAGACCCAGCCATTGACTCAATTTTCAGGTAATATGGCATTACTGGCCGACCTGTCGGACACCGATACCGATTCGAGTGGCTTATAGGGCAGCAGTGTGGAGCAGTGGTTAGGGCTCTGGAGGGTCATGGGTTCAATCCCAGGTGGGGGACACTGCTGCTGTACCCTTGAGCAAGGTACTTTACCCTGGGTGCTCCAGTAAAAAACCCAACTGTATAAATGGGTGTATGTAAAATAATGTGATATCTTGTAACAATTGTAAGTGCCCTGGATAAGGGCGTCTGCTAAGAAATAAATAATAATAATTATAGAAACTGGTGATAACCGATCGCATTAGCAGGTGATAAGTGGTGGAAAGACCAATCGTATTTGAACTTACAATCACGCAATATAGAAACGAGCGCCAGGATTGAGAAGCACTGGTCCATTAGAGGCTGATCACAACTGACTTTGTCTTCAATATTTACCAACAGGAGTAATTTAATACACAATTTAGATTTATTTTTTAAAAGCTAATTCATGCCTCTTCATAAAATTGCAGTTTTTTTCTTCACATTCTTTGAAATAGTCTCTCATATTAAAACAAATTCAGATACTTGTATTCTTAGTATATCGTTTATGTACTTTGTAAAAGATATTCAGTATACTGTGCATTTATTATACAGCATATTCATATTGTAATTATGTAGTATATTGTCGATACATTATAATGTATAATACTGTAGGCTAGATGTTTAGTAAATATATTGAATAATCTAATCATGCATTAGATCTGTACTGAAGCTGTCTCTGTTTCTTCCAGGTCATCTCTTTGGAAAGCAGAACACATTTCCAGTAGCAGGTAGGCATCTTTCACTTTTTCCAAGCAGATCAGGTCATGTTACTGAAAAGCTGCAAAACTGCACTGAACTTTATAAAGAAATGTGGTCACTTGTTACAAAACCATAGTGAAGCCGTCAGTGCATCTTCAATATAAAAATCATGGTAACACGTTACATTGGCCTGTATTCATCAACGGTTTTACACAAATTTGCTATTTCTGACACTTTTTCTAAAGAGAATAAGCAGTACAATGAATGAAAAATTACTTACTTACACACATCATCTTTAAATCAAACTGTACCACGCTGTGGCGTACGCATGTTAACTCTCATTTGCATTTTATTCAAGTTTAAACAAATGTCGGAAATAGAGAATTTGTGTAAAAACCATTGATGAATATTGGCCACTGTACCTGTAATTACTGTGTATTTACATAGTAGTCGCATTGTAGATACATATGTACCTATACATAAAATTCCAATGGTATTATGCATATGCAATCAATATGTAAACATACAGCCCAGAACTCACTGCACGATGCCATAATCGCGCGTCTCTCTCCAGGGAGGTCGTCGCGCCCATACACACATTATTAAATCCGACAAATGGGCACCACAGCTGACAAGTATATATGGGCGCCATTGTGCCAAAACTATCCAGCCATTAATTTGTCAATTTGTTTGTCAATTCATGAATTAGTCCATTTGTCCACAATTCGCACTGTGTGATGCATTTTTTTAACATTTCACAACATTTCTTATGCCTCCATTGACACTCCATGCGGAAGTCTCCATTGAAAATCAGCTGAGTCGAATATCTTGTTCAATAGAATATCTTTGGAAACATCCCTTCTAATAAACTGTAATATTATTGGCTGAAGCAGTTTTAAATGAGGCTGGATTTTCATTGGTTAAAATATTGTGTGCTGCCATTGGCTAGAAAAGGTGGCAGTGTTGTCAGCACAGTCTTGAGATTGACAGTTAAGTTTGTCTGTTTGTTGGGAAGTTTGTAGGGAAGTTCGCCTGGTTGATTGGAAATTTGCAGGTCAATTAAATAATGAATGACAATTCATCAGTGGCAACAGTGTGGGAGTAGCGGTTGGGGCTCTGGACTCTTGACGGAGGGTTGTGGCTTCAATCCCGGTGGGGACACTACTGCTATACCTTGAGCAAAGTACTTTACCTTGATTGCTTCAGTAAAAACCCAACTGTATAAATGGGTAATTGTATGTAAAATAATGTGATATCTTGCAACAATTGTAAGTCGCCCTGGATAAGGGCATCAGCTAAAAATAAATAATAATAATAAATGAATGTATCAAATGTTACATTTAACATCAAATGTTAAAAGCTTAACATCAAATCATAAATTCAACATTGAGTATTAAATGCAAGTATTGAATGTTAAAAACTAGCATCAAACATTAAATATGAGCTTTATCCATTCAATGTGCCTTTATCCATTTGATGTGCTTTTATCCATTCGATGCATGCACTTGCAAACTGTCAATCAATCCCATCCGCCCTTGTTCCACCCTTCCACATCGGGAGATCGGTGTTCCTCCTTGTTACCTGTTAACCTGTTCAGCCAATGAGAGGCTTCGATTTTCAAACTGAAGCACGGTAGCTGTCCTAATGGAGTTAAAAAGAGATGCTCGACAGCAAGCTGGAGTTTTGTCTTTTTTTTTTTTTTCCTGACAATAGTAATTGGCGACCTGTGGGCGCTAGGCCGTGCACACCGAGGGGCGTGCTGAGACCGCACAAAGCCCTCGAGTCAACAGCGTTTGCAGAGCAAGGCTGGACTCGCTGTACAGCTGTAAAGAGCAGTGGAAAAACAGAAGGAACGTGCAGCAAGCTGCAGGGTTGGAAGCAGGCTGCAATCACTGAGAGATGTAGGCTGATGAAGGCTTTTTATAATTTTTTTTTAAGCGAACGCGGTTGCAGTTGCATATGCATTAGCTCAGCCTAACTGCAAGGAACTCACAAAAACTGGAAGAAGGAGCACTAAAGAGTCAATCAGAACTGGCAAAAGGATTAGAGTAATACTCACCACTTTACCTACCTGTCTGTGAAAGGAAAAGAGACTGAGATCTCCGGCGCGGGGACTATTTATTACCTCTGTGAGGCGGGACCGGGGCGTCACTCCGTGGAGGGGTCTATCAGCAGCTTTGATATAAAATGCTCAGCGAATACCAAGCAGGCATATCCCGAAAGTATTCAATTTGGCGGTCATCTTCGAATTGAAAGGGAGCCACGCTCACACCTCTTTCAGACATCTAATCACTCACTTCTTCTTGAATGACAACACTCTCACACGCTAGCTGCTGTATTTTCAGTAGTTTTATTTTAGTTTGCATTTTCGGTCAATTAAACTGGGCAGTATACCGCAGCAGCAACGACATAGGAACATCTAGACTGCTCTGTGATATAGCAATCTATAGTACAGTGCATCTAGACTGCTCTATGATATAGCAATGTATAGTACAGTGCATCTAGACTGCTCTGTGATAGCAATGTACAGCACAGTGCATCTAGACTGGTTTGTGATATAGCAATGTACAGCACAGTGCATCTAGACTGCTCTGTGATAGCAATGTACAGCACAGTGCATGTAGACTGCTCTGTGATATAGCAATGTATAGTACAGTGCATCTAGACTGCTCTGTGATATAGCAATGTACAGCATAGTGCATCTAGACTGCTCTGTGATATAGCAATGTACAGCACAGTGCACCTAGACTGCTCTGTGATATAGCAATGTACAGCATAGTGCATGTAGACTGCTCTGTGATAGCAATGTACAGCACAGTGCACCTTTTTTACACCATGAATAAAACGGCAGAAATGTACTTAACTGAATGAATAATTCTCAATATACTGTGCATTGAAAGAGAACATTTTTTATGACATTAACGACAGCTAAATTACAACCCTCTCAGTTTATTTATAATCGAATTACACCACCTAACAACTTTCGGAACAAGGAGACAAATACACTCTTTTTTGGAAATGAATTTCCACATGAGTATCGCTTACTTACATGTGTATAGCTTTACACAGAAATGGAGTTTTGTCAACCACAGGTCTGCAGACACCATCTCCAATCTCTTTTTTTCATCAGTAGAGGGGGTGGGCGGGGTATGGGGGAAGCACTGTCTGTAGCAACATACACTACTGTGTCAATTAAAGCTGTAGCGTACCCACGTGCCAGCATGTGCAAGGCGATAGAACTAGCATTTAAATTTAAAAAAAATGGGGAGGGAAAGACTTTTCAGCTGCGGGGCCCTATGCAACCGCATAGGTTGCATAGGCTTAAAACTATGTGTGACCTGCACCTTTATTTAGAGACCACCTGGTCTGAGTGACCACTAAATAATATCTGTATTAAAAGGACCACCTGTCTACCAGTGACCACAATCCTCTTACTAAACAATGGACTTAAACCTGTTGTGACAGGGTCTTCCCTCGTGTCACGCGTGTGGGTAGCCACTGTTCAAGCATACGGAGAGACAGGCGTGATGTTGTTGAAAACGCGGTACAAGCGGCGCGGGTTTTATTAACAAACAAACAAACAGAAAAACGAAAGTAAAATAAAGGTGGTCATGTAGCGTTACCAGCGATGGTAACGCACAGAGACCTAGTACATCAAGATGTACAAAAAGTGCAAAATAAAACACAATACCACAAACTATAAATCAAAGGTGCCGTGAAAACGGCAGGCCTTACAACAGCCCTGAACCATCTCTGGGATGTTTTAACCTGGCGGACACTCGATCAAGACCGCCCACCTGCTGATTGAGGTCCAACCCAGCCAATCACCTGCTGCCCTTCCCTCAACCAAGCCTAGCAGGCAGCAAGTCTCAATCGAAAATCCGTCTGTAAACAATAATTCAATCAAACAAATCAACTCCCAAAGCGACACAAAATAAACCCATTCCCCATACAATTTATATCAACACTAAATACACATATGTGGGGCAATAAGCCCTGCTACACCTGTGATAAGCAACAAAGTGTAGCAGGCTTTTAAAAAATCTGTAATCAATAAACATACTATTAAAACAACAGTGCTCTCTTGTAAAGAAAGAGAAAACATGGAGAAACGAAGGTCTTCCTCACTCTAGATATGACAGAATCATTGCTTCTTTCACAATGCTTTGTAAATGCATTATCTAAACAAATGTAAGTCAATTACAGTGCTTCATTTGGTACATTCCATCTTCTAGTCTTTTTACAGTGTATTTTAAACATACAGAATTATAGGAAGGCATTCACAAGTTATGGGCCCTTTTTTGAGAGGCCACCTGTGTTAAGAGGCCCATATTTGACTGTCCCTTGAGTGGTCTCTTAATACAGGTTTGACTGTATTTTAGAATCTGCCTGCAGTGAAAACCTGGACTGGAATGGATCACGGGCCAGAGTTGAGTAGCCCTGCTGTAAGGAATGTAAATAAACTGTCTGCCTTGTTTCCAATTAAACTAATTCACTTAAATGGAATTCAGTGTTAGTTAGCAGTCAGGATCCAAACTGTCCAGTTTAACTGGAGTCCAATGAGGGACACTGTTTGTAGGTAAGTATGACAGTTTAAGAGCTGAGAATCAGATCTCCCTATCAATGTCTTCTCTTTCAGAGGGTGTTCCTGTCAGGCTGGTGGGTGGGAACAGCTGCTGCTCTGGGAGAGTTGAGGTTCTTCATGATGGCCAGTGGGGGGACAGTGTGTGTGATGATTACTGGGACATGAACGATACCCAGGTTGTGTGCAGAGAGCTGGGCTGTGGCTCTGCTGTGTTGGCTCAGGAAGTGCTCATTTTGGCCAAGGGGATGGAATAATCTGGCTGGATGATGTGGCATGCAGTGGATCAGAGACCTCACTGCACAGCTGTGGATCACAAGGATGGGGTAAACATGACTGTAAACACGGTGAAGATGCTGGAGTGGTTTGCTCAGGTAGGAAAGATTTATTTGTTTCTATTAAAAAAAAAACATCTCAATATCAGGACCTCTCCTGCAACTTTAAGAACTCATTTGTTGGATTCCTTTTGTGTTATAAACATTCTCTCAGGTTAAATAAGAAAATAGTATTGTCATTGATTAAAAAGGTCTTGAACAACCATTGATAACATCACTTAAAACAGACCATAAACAGAGCGTTTTATAAACAATTAACTTCTACTCCCAAAGTCCCAGGGACCTGATTCCTGGAATGAAAACTTCTCGTCCAGCATTGACTAGTGCAGACACCTTTACTTTCTGCCCTGTGTATTTTAATTATTTGTTGCATTCCTGGTTCTCTTAATTGCTGTTGGGCTTGTGTTATTTTGAACTCAGTTATCTCAATTTAGAATTCATATAGTTCAGAGGAATAACATATTACAGCCAATCAGTAAACTTCAATCACTTTTTGTTTAATTCAAACACAGTGGATTAGTGTTTTATATTGTCTTTGGGGTCATATAGCTGCACAAAGTGCAAAACTTACATAGTAACAGAAAAGCTTAAAAGTGCATGTATAATGAGGAAAGAGAGAATCTCAGCTCTACATATACTGACAGCAGTGTGGAGTAGTGGTAAGGGCTCTGGGTGCTTGTGGGTTCAATCATAATCGTGAATAATAATAATAATAATAATAATAATAATACTGTAAACTGACAGAAGAGAAATGTTTAACTGTACATAGAGGAGACAGGCTCGACTGTGCATGAACTGATAATGAAGTGCAGGCTTAACTGCCCATATAAATAAATGTTTGGTCCCTGTGATTAATGTATTGACCTCTGTTATCAGCATTGCAGAGTGTTCCTGTCAGGCTGGTGGGCGGGAGCAGCTCCTGCTCTGGGAGAGTTGAGGTTCTTCATGATGGCCAGTGTGGGACAGTGTGTGATGATTCCTGGGACATGAACGACGCCCAGGTTGTGTGCAGAGAGCTGGGCTGTGGTTCTGCTGTGTTGGCTCCAGGAGGTGCTCACTTTGGCCAAGGGGATGGAACAATCTGGCTGGATGAGGTGGCATGCAGTGGATCAGAGACCTCACTGCACAGCTGTGGATCACAAGGATGGGGTAAAAATAACTGTAACCACGGTGAAGATGCTGGAGTGGTTTGCTCAGGTAGGAAAGATTTATTTGTTTCTATTAAAAAAAAACATCTCAATATCAGGACCTCTCCTGTAACTTTAAGAACTCATTTGTTGGATTCCTTTTTGTGTATAAACATTCTCTCAGGTTAAATAAGAAAAATAGCATTGTCATCAGCCAATCAGTAAACTTGAATCACTTTTTGTTTAATTCAAACACAGTGGATTAGTGTTTTATATTGTCTTTGGGGTCCTATAACTGCACAAAGTGCAAAACTTACATAGTAACAGAAAAGCTTAAAAGTGCATGTATACTGAGGAAAGAGAGAATCTCAGCTCTACATATACTGACAGCAGTGTGGAGTAGTGGTAAGGGCTCTGGATGCTTGTGGGTTACAAGATATCACATTTTTACATACAATTACCCATTTATACAGTTGGGTTTTTACTGGAGCAATCTAGGTAAAGTACCTTGCTCAAGGGTACAACAGCAGTGTCCCCTACTGGGGATTGAACCCACGACCCTCCAGTCAAGAGTCCAAAGCCCTAACCACTACTCCACACTGCTGCCCCTAATAATTATTATTATTATTATTATTATTATTATTATTATTATTATTATTATTATTATTATTATTATTATTATTATTATTATTATTATTATTATTATTATTATTATTATTATTATTTACAGGAGAGAAATGTTTATACATAGAGGAGACCGGCTCGACTGTGCATGTGAACTGATAATGAAGTGCAGGCTTAACTGTCCATATAAATAAACGTTTGATCCCTGTGATTAATGCACTGACCTCTGTTATCAGCATTGCAGAGTGTTTGTTTCAGCTGGTATTTGTTCCACCCAAGTCCTCAGTGACTTAATTGGTCTAATTATTTAATAGCTGGATACATTTAATACCTAATCCAGGCCCCAAAATATTAGAGGCAAATTTAACCTTGAATCAAGGATTTTAAATCATCAACTAAAATTCCTTGCAAAACAACATTTTAAAAAATGTCAAATTGAGTAAATAATAATTAGATCAATTAAGTAATTGTTAGCAGAGAGCTGGGCTGTGGTTCTGCTGTGTTGGCTCCAGGAGGTGCTCACTTTGGCCAAGGGGATGGAACAATCTGGCTGGATGAGGTGGCATGCAGTGGATCAGAGACCTCACTGCACAGCTGTGGATCACAAGGATGGGGTAAAAATAACTGTAACCACGGTGAAGATGCTGGAGTGGTTTGCTCAGGTAGGAAAGATTTATTTGTTTCTATTAAAAAAAAACATCTCAATATCAGGACCTCTCCTGTAACTTTAAGAACTCATTTGTTGGATTCCTTTTTTGTGTTATAAACATTCTCTCAGGTTAAATAAGAAAATAGCATTGTCATCAGCCAATCAGTAAACTTGAATCACTTTTTGTTTAATTCAAACACAGTGGATTAGTGTTTTATATTGTCTTTGGGGTCCTATAACTGCACAAAGTGCAAAACTTATAGTAACAGAAAAGCTTAAAAAGTGCATGTATACTGAGGAAAGAGAGAATCTCAGCTCTACATATACTGACAGCAGTGTGGAGTAGTGGTAAGGGCTCTGGATGCTTGTGGGTTACAAGATATCACATTTTTACATACAATTACCCATTTATACAGTTGGGTTTTTACTGGAGCAATCTAGGTAAAGTACCTTGCTCAAGGGTACAACAGCAGTGTCCCCTACTGGGGATTGAACCCACGACCCTCCAGTCAAGAGTCCAAAGCCCTAACCACTACTCCACACTGCTGCCCCTAATAATTATTATTATTATTATTATTATTATTATTATTATTATTATTATTATTATTATTATTATTATTATTATTATTATTATTATTTACAGGAGAGAAATGTTTATACATAGAGGAGACCGGCTCGACTGTGCATGTGAACTGATAATGAAGTGCAGGCTTAACTGTCCATATAAATAAACGTTTGATCCCTGTGATTAATGCACTGACCTCTGTTATCAGCATTGCAGAGTGTTTGTTTCAGCTGGTATTTGTTCCACCCAAGTCCTCAGTGACTTAATTGGTCTAATTATTTAATAGCTGGATACATTTAATACCTAATCCAGGCCCCAAAATATTAGAGGCAAATTTAACCTTGAATCAAGGATTTTAAATCATCAACTAAAATTCCTTGCAAAACAACATTTTAAAAAATGTCAAATTGAGTAAATAATAATTAGATCAATTAAGTAATTGTTAGCAGAAGTTATGTCCACTAACCTGGGACTGAACCCATGACCCTCCAGTCAAGAGTCCAGAGCCCCCCTAATCACTAATCCAGAGCCCCCCTAACCATTACTCCACACTGACTGTCGATTGGACTAAATAAGGCAAATCCGCATTGCTAGGCTGTTAACATCTGTTGCTAAGTAACTAACAGTAATGGCAGACATAGCTTAAACATCGATGAACAGAATGCGTTTAACCTACTAAAGTGATGTGTTTTGCTCAGGTTCAATGACAAAGCCTTCAGTGTCCTTGGTGTCCAGTTATCCTTCATTTCTAACTGGTGAAGAAGCCAGCATCACCTGCACTGGCCCATCCAGACTGCACACCAGCACTGATTTCTATCTGTACAGAAGTGGTTCTGGCAACTACATCACAACACAGAGAGCTGCACCTTCACAGACCAGCGTGACTTTCATTCTGTCCGACCTCTCTGAGTCAAAGCAAGGCAGCTACAGCTGTGTGTATAAAGTACAGGGGAGAAGTGAGATCTTCAGCTCCCCTCACAGTGACCCTGTACACATCGCAGTGGGTGAGTAGACTTCTATTAGCTATACTGCTGCTGACACTGTCCTTCTCTTGAATCTGTTGGTAAACAATGAACACACAACTCTGTTCAGAACAAAGATGTTAAATCATCTGCTCTAAAACCAGCTTATTTCCAATTTGTATTTCACATGTACAAGGATCACACTTGCTCTTTGTATTGTGTTTGGTTTTCTTCATGTTTTGGCAATCATACAGTAGCTTGAAAATGTAAAAGTAGACAGACGCTTGGCCAGCTGTGTGGAGACACCTGTTTAGTTGATCCCGATGAAATTGTTCAATGTGTTTGCTGTATAGGGGCTCTCCAGGACCAGGGCTGGAGACACACTGTATTAGAAATGATATGGGCTCTCCAGGACCAGGGCTGGAGACACACTGTATTAGAAATGATAGGGGCTCTCCAGGACCAGGGCTGGAGACACACTGTATTAGAAATGATAGGGGCTCTCCAGGACAAGGGTTGGAGACACACTCTATTAGAAATGATAGGGGCTCTCCAGGACCAGGGCTGGAGACACAATGTTTATTAGAAATGATAGAGGCTCTCCAGGACCAGGGCTGGAGACACAATGTCTGTTAGAAATGATAGAGGCTCTCCAGGACCAGGGCTGGAGACATATTTATTTATTATTTATTTATTTCTTAGCAGACGCCCTTATCCAGGGTGACTTACAATCGTAAGCAAATACATTAAGTGTTACAATACAAGTAATACAATAAGAGCAAGAAATACAATAACTTTTGTTCAAGCAAAGTACAAGTGTGACAAACCACAATTCAATAATACAGCAGATAATAGTGATAGTTACATCAGGATATGATTAAATACAAAATACTACAGGTTAAACACTTGGCAGATTACAGTATTCTGAAGTACAGGATTAAATGCAGTAAAATAGGGGGCAGATAAGAGCAAAATAAAGCACATTTAAATGAAGGGTGATAGTGTCCCAGGATACAAACAGAGGAGTTCTACAGGTGCTGTTTGAAGAGGCGAGTCTTAAGGAGGCACGGAATGTGGTCAGGGACTGGGCAGTCCTGACATCAGTAGGAAGGTCATTCCACCACTGCGGAGCAAGGGTGGAGAAGGGCGGGCTCTGGAGGCAGGGGGGCGTGGCGGAGGTAGAGCCATTCTTCTAGTGCAGGCGGGCGGAGAGGTCGAGTGGGGTGTAGGGAGAGATGAGGGTCTGGAGGTAGCTGGGTGCAGTCTGGTCATATATACTGTATTAGAAATGATAGGGACTCTACAGGACAAAGGTTGGAGATCACTGCTGTGAGTACAGAGATTAAAAAGTGTATCTAGAATGAACAGAATGTTTTTAACCTGCTAAAGTGCTGTGTTTCATTCAGGTTCAATGACAAAGCCTTCAGTGTCCTTGGTGTCCAGTTATCCTTCATTTCTACCTGGTGAAGAAGCCAGCATCACCTGCACTGGCCCCTCCAGACTGCACAGCAGCACTGTTTTCTATCTGTACAGAAGTGGCTCTGGCAACTACATCACAACACAGAGAGCTGCACCTTCACAGACCAGCGTGACGTTCATTCTGTCCGACCTCTCTGAGTCAAAGCAAGGCAGCTACAGCTGTGTGTATAAAGTACAGGGGAGAAGTGAGACCTTCAGCTCACCTCACAGTGACCCTGTACACATCGCAGTGGGTGAGTGGACTTCTATTAGCTATACTGCTGCTGACACTGTCCTTCTCTTGAATCTGTTGGTAACCAATGAACACACAACTCTGTTCAGAACAAAGATGTTTAATCTTCTGCTCTAAAATTAGCTTATTTCCAATTTGTATTTCACATATACAAGGATCACACTTGCTCTTTGTATTGTGTTTGGTTTTCTTCATGTTTTGGCAAACATACAGTAGCTTGAAAATGTAAAAGAAGACAGACGCTTGCCAGCTGTGTGAGACACCTGTTTAGTTGATCCCCGATGAAATTGTTCACTGTGTTTGCTGTATAGGGGCTCTCCAGGACCAGGGCTGGAGACACACTGTATTAGGAAATGATATGGGCTCTCAGGACCAGGGCTGTAGACACAATGTCTATTAGAAATGATAGGACTCTCCAGAACCAGGGCTGGAGACACACTGTATTAGAAATGATAGGGGCTGGAGACACACTGTATTAGAAATGATAGGGGCTCTCCAGGACAAGGCTTGGAGACACACTGTATTAGAAATGATAGGGTCTCTCCAGGACCAGGGCTGGAGACACAATGTTTATTAGAAATGATAGAGGCTCTCCAGGACAAGGCTTGGAGACACACTGTATTAGAAATGATAGGGGCTCTCCAGGACCAGGGCTGGAGACACACTGTATTAGAAATGATAGGGGCTCTCCAGGACAAGGCTTGGAGACACACTGTCTGTTAGAAATGATAGAGGCTCTACAGGACCAGGGCTGGAGACACACTGTATTAGAAATGATATGGGCTCTGCAGGACCAGGGCTGTAGACACAATGTCTATTAGAAATGATAGAGGCTCTCCAGGACCAGGGCTGGAGACACACTGTATTAGAAATGATAGGGCTCTCCAGGACCAGGGCTGGAGACACAATGTATTAGAAATGATAGGGCTCTCCAGGACCAGGGCTGGAGACACACTGTATTAGAAATGATAGGGGCTCTCAGGACAGGCTTGAGACACACTGTATTAGAAATGATAGGGTCTCTCAGGACCAGGGCTGAGACACACTGTCTGTTAGAAATGATAGAGGCTCTCCAGGACCAGGGCTGGAGACACACTGTATTAGAAATGATAGAGGCTCTCCAGGACCAGAGCTGGAGACATATTTATTTATTATTTATTTATTTTCTTAGCAGACGCCTTTATCCAGGGCGACTTACAATCGTAAGCAAATACATTAAGTGTTACAATACAAGTAATACAATAAGAGCAAGAAATACAATAACTTTGTTCAAGCAAAGTACAAGTGTGACAAACCACAATTCAAATAATACAGCAGATAATAGTGATAGTTACATCAGGATATGATTAAATACAAAATACTACAGGTTAAACACTTGGCAGATTACAGTATTCTGAAGTACAGGATTAAATGCAGTAAAATAGGGGGCAGATAAGAGCAAAATAAAGCACATTTAAATGAAGGGTGATAGTGTCCCAGGATACAAACAGAGGAGTTCTACAGGTGCTGTTTGAAGAGGCGAGTCTTAAGGAGGCACTGAATGTGGTCAGGGACTGGGCAGTCCTGACATCTGTAGAAAGGTCATTCCACCACTGCGGAGCAAGGGTGGAGAAGGAGCGGCTCTGGAGGCAGGGGAGCATAGCGGAGGTAGAGCCAGTCTTCTAGTGCAGGCGGAGCGGAGAGGTCGAGTGGGGGTGTAGGGAGAGATGAGGGTCTGGAGGTAGCTGGGTGCAGTCTGGTCATATATACTGTATTAGAAATGATAAGGACTCTACATGACAAAGGTTGGAGATCACTGCTGTGAGTACAGAGATTAAAAAGTGTATCTAGAATGAACAGAATGTTTTTAACCTGCTAAAGTGCTGTGTTTCATTCAGGTTCAATGACAAAGCCTTCAGTGTCCTTGGTGTCCAGTTATCCTTCATTTCTACCTGGTGAAGAGGCCAGCATCACCTGCAATGGCCCCTCCAGACTGCACAGCAGCACTGTTTTCTATCTGTACAGAAGTGGCTCTGGCAACTACATCACAACACAGAGAGCTGCACCTTCACAGACCAGTGTGACTTTCATTCTGTCCGACCTCTCTGAGTCAAAGCAAGGCAGCTACAGCTGTGTGTATAAAGTAACAGGGAGAAGTGAGACCTTCAGCTCCCCTCACAGTGACCCTGTACACATCGCAGTGGGTGAGTGGACTTCTATTAGCTATACTGCTGCTGACACTGTTGGTAACCAATGATCATACCATCAGGGTCTTCATTGGCTACAGCAGAACCCTCTCTCAGGATAGTGATTCTTATCCAGCTGTAGTGACACTAGTTTCGGACATTCCTGATTATTATTGAATTTCTTAGCAAACACCCTTATTCAACAATTGTTACAAAATATCACATTATTTTTATATACATTTACCCACATACAGTTGAATTTTTTTTTATTGAAGCAATCTAGGTAAAGTTCTTTGCTCAAAGGTACAGCAGCAATATGCCCTATCTGGTATTGAACCCACAATCCACCTGTCAGGAGTCCAGAGCCCTACCCAGCACACCACACTGCTGATTGTTGAACAATCCTCTTCTTTTCCAGTGTTTCTGAAGCAGCCACACATCTCTCTGAGCCCGGCTGGCGGTGCTGTTGAGAGAGGAAACAGTTTTGAAATCACTTGCAGCTCTGCAGAACGCTACACAGAGAGCACCTTCCTCCTCTTCAGAGTCTCTGCAGGCTTCAATGAGAGATGGAACAGATCAGCACCAACCATCAACCAGTCTGCCCTCTTCAGCTTCCCTGCTGCAGACTCCACACATGAGGGGAATTACTCCTGTCAGTATCAGACCCGGGTATCGGGGAGAGAGTTTGAATCCCAGCTGAGCGAGATGCTCCACGTCACAGTCACAGGTAAGCAGAAAACAAATCACCTTCTGTGGAGCACGAAATGTGTTGATCAGTTTCTGATGTTGTTGATTCATTAGTTTGCCTGATATAACTATGAACCGTCACTGTGCTGAATTTCAGTGTCAGTATCTCTGATCTGTCACCATGTTGTATTTCAGTGTCAGTATCTCTGATCTGTCACTGTGCTGAATTTCAGTGTCAGTATCTCT
The DNA here is from genome assembly GCA_036884735.1 of Huso huso. Classification (NCBI taxonomy): domain Eukaryota; kingdom Metazoa; phylum Chordata; class Actinopteri; order Acipenseriformes; family Acipenseridae; genus Huso; species Huso huso. The sequence goes on along the minus strand of CM072692.1, from coordinate 7,278,862 downwards.
GATCTGTCACTGTGCTGTATTTCAGTGTCAGTATCTCTGATCTGTCACTGTGCTGAATTTCAGTGTCAGTATCTCTGATCTGTCACTGTGTTTTATTTCAGTGTCAGTCCTGATTCCAGTCATGTCTGCTGTCAGTGCTGCTGCAGTGCTGCTGATCTCAGTATTTCTCATACTCTTGAGATGTAAAAAGAGAAGGACAGACAGCAGAGAGGAAGTGAGGAGCGCTGCAGGTGAGTGACAGCAAAGATACCAGCAGAGGGAGCCGGCAGCTCTGCATCTTCAGTTTGATCACATGCATTCACATGCGTTCACATCATCTCACTGCCAGGCAACTTTCTTAGGACCCAGTGTCTCTAGGGATCAATTCAGTCACTGATGTTCATGTTGGTGGTCAAAGGATCGTTATGACAGTGGTTCAAGTTCAACACAAACAATTGGATTGAAATCATGGGGGTGTCCATGAAGGTCCTCAAACCATGGCCGGGAGATCCCATGGGGCGGTCACAATTGGCCAAGCACTGCCCGGGTGGGGAGGGCTCAAGAGGGTAATCCCTGTCTCACTGCACACCAGCGACTCCTGTAGGTGGCTGGGCGCCTGCAGGCCAGCGGTGTTGTAACTGGATCTGTGTTCGTCCTCCGACGCGTCAGGTCTGGTTGGCTTCACTGTGGGCTTGCAATGTGAAAGGAAGTGGGCAGCTTGATAGCGCACGTTTTGGAGGATGCTTGAGTGCACTTGTCTTTGCCTCTCCTGAGTCACTGCGGGGGTCGTAGCGGTGAGAAAGGGTCTTTAAAACAATTGAACATTTCAAATTGCTTTAAAAATGGTCTATTTTTAAATAACCCTTTTAGACGATAGACATTTTGAATTGCATTTGGCAGTAATCAGATGAATGCATGGTTTTAACCTGTCCGATGCTGTGTGTTTGTTATGTGATTATGTGAAGTCATTGTTTATGGGTACTGTGTTTTTGTGTGTGCTGATGCTGTTGTTCTATGTGCTTCTTTACAGTCAGGATGAATTCATACATTTCCAAAGGCGCTGGTAATCTGCACTCTGAGGATGCTGATGAGGTCTATGCGAACACTGAGTTTTTCAAGGAAGATACAGTTGACCAGGACTATGAAGAGATGAGAGCTGAGGATGGTAAAGAAGTCATAGATGACCTGGACTATGAAGAGATAAGCGAACCAGAGTATGAAAACTTTGATTTCAATCAGGGCAATAAGGGGGGAGCTGAAGATGATATCTATATGGATTTCGATTAGCAGACAGTAACAAGGTGGAATTGTTTTACATTGAGGCCGGTACAGAAATAATCGCGAGGGGTGATATAGAGATGATACTGAAAGCTTTGACAGATTTGCTCAAAGGCAGCGAACCAAAACATGATAAATAAGGATTTGCTAAGCAATAGAATGCCACTGCATTAAAGTAAAACAAGAAACATATAGTATTATTTTTCCTTCATTTTTTAATGGTTATTTACCTTTAAATTTAGAGTCATTTTGTAAAGTGTTATTTTATGGTTGTACACAGTCACGTTTACAGTGATTTAACATTAAAGTTAAAAATATATATTTTACTTTCATTTTAATAGTTATTTAATCTTCACAATTTACAGAGGTTTTGTAACATGTTTTAAATGTTTGTAACACAGTGTTAGAAATGTGCTGAGTGTTCTGGAAGCTTTGGCTGGGTTTAGAATTATTTTAGTAAAAATAAGACCGAAGTTGAGTGATATTGTCAATATACATACACACATTATCCATAGAGGCTTTATCCTATAAAGCCGTGGTTTTCAGCCAGTGGGTCGTGAGGCATGCTCAGGTGGGTCGCCACAATTTGGCTTTGAGAAGATTACATTTAACAATTATTATTACCATATAATACTAACATTTCTTAGCAACTCTAGACCCTGCCTTAGGATCTGAAATGATCCCGTTGCTCGAACTGTTATTATTATTATTATTATTATTATTATTATTATTCATGTTCCGGTCAGTCTGCTGTTGCACAGACTTCGGATTGTGTTGAAAAGAAAAAAAAGCAAATTTCTCGAGTAACATTTTATCATCAGTCAAATTTAAAGTGGGTCACATTATTTTTTATGTTTACTGGTGGGTCATTGAGTTAAAAAGATTAAACTCACTGCTCTAGATGGGGATTTTCAATATATTTTATGGGATTGGAACTGGACCTGTTTTTTACACGTGTCTTGTGTTTAGTTTTGTACAGCGCTCTGAGATGCCTTGGCATGCCATATAAGAGAATGCATTTGTATTGTATTTTAAAATCTATTTTACCTTAAGCTTTTTATGGCTATTTACCATTCATATGAACAGTAATTTTGTAAAGTGTTATTGTATTATCATATTGGTGCCACGGTTTGCTGTGCTATTGAATACAAGAGCATTAAAGTAAAAAAACAAAAAAACAAAAAAACAACTGTTATTTTCCTTCATTTTTTAATTGTTATTTAAACTTCAAATTTATGGACGTTTTGTAAAGTGATATTTTTAAGTTTTATTGTCATATACCTTCTGACAGACTGGGGTGTTTTGTCACGGTTCTTCCGGGTCTTGAACACAGTCTTTCGGAACCAAGCACACTGGACAACAGTATTTTATTGTAAACAGGGCGGTGCCTGTATGTTTATTACCGTGTTCTCTTTATTCAGAGTCACACAAATCAAATATCAACAACGTAAACAAAAAAACCAAACAAAACCTATCTCTTTATTAAGAGCACTAACTAAACCTTTTAATTATCTTTTAACTACCCCTTTCTAAAAGTCAGACAGCTAAGCTGTTTACTGACCAAACAGAACACTTTAACTAGGCAGCAATTGTTTTCCCTAGGTAGAACACCAACCTTTAATCTGTTTCCAGCACGTATCGGTCTCTCTGCATGTCATACCCTTTGCACACACTCGTTTGAAAAACCCATGCTCTTTTATGGCTGCCTAATTGGAGACAGGTGAAACCCTTGTCTCAAAATGGTCGCCCTGTGGAGTTTCTGGGAATTGTAGTCTTTGTGACATTGGCAGTCAAAGACTACAACTTACTTATGTAAGCCAAATTCAATGGAGAGGATACAGGCTTCTCTTCACTCTTTGACCAATATACACGCCGTCCACCACTTTCCCATATATTTTATAGTTCACTTTGTCACTATATATATATATATATATATATATATATATATATATATATATATATATATATATATAATTTACAATTTCCCTACATAACAAACTGTAACAAACTGAAAATATTGAAGGGGAAATTTCTTGCCTGTAACTATAAATATGCTTCTGGCTCTGGGTCACATTCTGAAATGAGGAAGTGGTTTTAGAAATAACATCACTGCCTGCCCCTGCCCCCTCTGCAAATATGGAAGACATCTGAATAGAAATCTGCTTAAAACTCACTAGATGTTTTTTTTTTTTTTTTAACTAATAAATAATGCAGAGGGTCAAAGTGTAGACTCAGAGTGGGGAACTAATACACTTTTTATTTAAGTATACCAATGTACAAAAAAAGAAAAAAAGAAACACATCTGTTTTCCAGCACCTGTGAGGACCGTAGACACCCATATTTATTTATTATATGTTGGGAAAGAAAAACGGGTTTAGACACCCATGCCGCATCATGAATTAATTTCTTTTGAAAGAAGTATAGAGTCGTGTAACACGCATGCACTTATCTGACCTTTTGCAGCACAGTATCTTGTGACTAATGAAAAAGGATATATATATAGAGAGAGAGAGAGAGAGAGAGAGAGGGAGAGAGAGAGAGAGAGAGAGAGAGAGAGGGAGAGAGAGAGTTAGAGAGGCCACAATTAAAACATTGCATTTGAAAAGCTTAGTATTCAATTCTAAAACAACCACTTAGAAACGTAACGATTTTTAAAATGGAAAACCATCTTTCATAGAACTTGGCTCGCTCTTAAAAGAGCCTTTGGTTTTAGAACAAGTTCTTTAAGGGGGTTACAGCTTAATCACGCCCCCCGTGGATGCGGCGTGCCAGCTGGATGTCTTTACATGATGGTGACTCTCTTGGTGTGAATGGCACACAGGTTGGTGTCCTCAAAGAGTCCGACCAGGTAAGCCTCGCTAGCCTCCTGCAGCGCCATGACAGCGGAGCTTTGTAAGCGCAGGTCGGTCTTGAAATCCTGTGTGGTTTCTCTGACAAGCCGTTGGAAAGGCAGCTTGCAGATGAACAGCTTGTGGATTTCTGGTAGAGGATCTCCCTCAGAGCCACGGTGCCAGGCCTGCAGCGATGAGGCTTTTTCACACCATGCAGGACCATGCAGAATGCAGTTGTTATGAACCCCTATACAAATGAACTTGGTAGCTAGGTAGGGAATGATGAATGCTGGGTGTGTTTCTGTCTTCCATTCTTAAATACAATCTCATCAGGGGTGTGTTTTTGCATTTTGATCGCAACAGAACCGGGTTAAGTGACCATTGACCAAGAACCCATGAACGTGACCACAACGCAAGAACAGACCTGCTCATTAAAAATGGCGGAGGTTGAAAATGTAGTCTCAGCAGTTATGAGTATTATTGATGAACCAACAGGTTGATGTGTGTATGTGTATATGCAGACGTGCTCAAATTTGTTGGTACCCTTACAGCTCATTGAAATAATGCTTCATTCCTCCTGAAAAGTGATGAAATTAAAAGCTATTTTATCATGTATACTTGCATGCCTTTGGTATGTCATAGAATAAAAGAAGAAGTGAAAAGAGATGAATTATTGCTTATTCTACAAAGATATTCTAAAATGGCCTGGACACATTTGTTGGTACCCTTAGAAAAGATAATAAATAATTGGATTATAGTGATATTTCAAACTAATTAGTTTCTTTAATTAGTATCACACATGTCTCCAATCTTGTAATCAGTCATTCAGCCTATTTAAATGGAGAAAAGTAGTCACTGTGCTGTTTGGTATCATTGTGTGCACCACACTGAACATGGACCAGAGAAAGCAAAGGAGAGAGTTGTAAGGAGATCAGAAAGAAAATAATAGACAAGCATGGTAAAGTAAAGGTAAAGGCTACAAGACAATCTCCAAAAGCTTGATGTTCCTGTGACAACAGTTGCAAATGTTATTAGAAAGTTTAAGGTCCATGGAACTGTAGCCAACCTCCCTGGGTGCGGCCGCAAGAGGAAAATCGACCCCAGAGTGAACAGAAGGATAGTGCAAAAGGTAGAAAAAGAACCAAGGATAACTGCCAAAGAGATACAAGCTGAACTCCAAGGTGAAGGTACGTCAGTTTCTGATCGCACCATCCGTCGCTTTTTTGAGCGAAAAGGGCTCCATGGAAGAAGACCCAGGAGGACTCCACTTTTGAAAGAAAAAACATAAAAAGCCAGACTGGAATTTGCTAAAATGCATATTGACAAGCCACAATCCTTCTGGGAGAATGTCCTTTGGACAGATGAGCCAGAACTGGAGCTTTTTTTTTGGCAAGTCACATCAGCTCTATGTTCACAGCGAAAAAATGAAGCTTTCAAAGAAAAGAACACCATACCTACAGTGAAACATGGAGGAGGCTCGGTTATGTTTTTGGGGCTGCTTTGCTGCGCCTGGCACAGGGTGCCTTGAATCTGTGCAGGGCACAATGAAATCTCAAGACTATCAAGGCATTCTGGAGCGAAACGTACTGCCCAGTGTCAGAAAGCTCTGTCTCAGTCGCAGGTCATGGGTCCTCCAACAGGATAATGACCCAAAACACACAGCTAAAAGCACCCAAGAATGGATAAGGACAAAACATTGGACTATTCTGAAGTGGCCTTCTATGAGTCCTGATCTGAATCCTATCGAACATCTATGGAAAGAGCTGAAACTTGCAGTGTGGAGAAGTCACCCATTAAACCTGAGACAGTTGGAGCAGTTTGCTCAGGAAGAGTGGGCCAAACTATCTGTTAACAGGTGCAGAAGTCTCATTGAGAGCTACAGAAAACGTTTGATTGCAGTGATTGCCTCTAAAGGTTGTGCAACAAAATATTAGGTTTGCGGTCCCATCATTTTTGTCCATGCCATTTTCATTTGTTTTATTATTTACAATATTATGTTGAATAAAAAAATATTAAATATGGAATAAACAATGGTGGATGCCAATTACTTTTGTCAGTTTCAAGTTATTTCAGAGAAAATTGTGCATTCTTCGTTTTTTGTGGAGGGGTACCAACAAATTTGAGCACGACTTTATATATAGAAGAAGCATCTAAACAACTTTCTGACACTAACTTCTACACGAAAGTCCCAAATGATCTTACCCAACTGTTATGAACTACAGTCACATCTACTATCCATTCTGCCATCCAGAATAACTTATTACCAAAATCTGTGTCTAATCTTATTGCTGGGGTTATTTGTAACCCCAGCATGTGATTTGACAGCATTGTTTTCTGAAGCTGCAGATGAGTTGCTGACAAACACTCTCCAGGTGTCCAAAGTATTAATTTTATCACTTGGATTATATGAATCATTTTATTGAGCAATGTAAACTTTCCATTTGGCACAGCAGGTCCAGTACATGCTGGTACTATTTCCCCTTGTTATTGTACCACAGAGCTGTGCTTTGTTTCCTCTCTCTCTTCACTTTCTCTCTCCCTGTACCAGGACCCCTCTGGAGTCTTGCACTGGGGTCTGGGGTCCTATTACCTGTAACACAGCAGTGAAGTGACTGGGGAGAGCAAACCAAGTACTGCCAAGTCTGGAAACACAAAAGAGAAGAGAAGGTTGTTCTGTAATGAGAGGATTGGAATGTCTCAGTTCAGACACGTTTAAAGGGATCCGGGTTGCAGAACAGATCAGTGAGAAACACTTCAATGAAAGCAGACGGTGGAAACGTTTGGAACGATAGCGTTTATTTTGCTTGGTTTGCTTCGCGAGGATAAGGAACGACAAGGAAATAGAAAGATATCCGGAGTCCAATTCCAGTGCTCAGAAAGTAAACAGAGTGCAAAGTCCTGTTTCCTCAGCTGCTACACCTTCACCTCGTACAAACAGGCACTGTACCTTGGGAACACCAGCTCAAACAAGGAGTGAAAATCAGCTTAGTTGACTTTATCAGGATAACCTTGCAAAATAAGCAATAACACAATATACAACAGATAAGAGTGCAGAAACTTCAACATAAACACTAACCAGCAATCACAATAAATAAGGGTGCTTTCCATACACACAGAGACGTGTAAAAACTTCACCCTGTCTGCTTGTCTGTATTGCTGTCTGTATCAATCTACGCTCCCCTCCAGTATTGGGGCAGATTGATAAATGCACAATAACTGGGTCTTTTGCTGTGGAACTCAAATGCAGAACTCAAATGTAGTGCCGTGTTTAAAACAATAAGATCCCAACAAGGCTTCTGAGTTCTTTCAACTCATTACTGGATAAGGAACAGATTTACACACAGCTCAACTCATTACTGGATAAGGAACAGATTTACACACAGCTCAGCACATTACTGGATAAGGAACAGATTTACACACAGCTCAACTCATTACTGGATAAGGAACAGATTTACACACAGCTCAACTCATTAGTGGATAAGGAACAGATTTACACACAGCTCAACTCATTCCTGGATAAGGAACAGATTTACACACAGCTCAACTCATTACTGGATAAGGAACAGATTTGCACACAGCTCAACTCATTACTGGATAAGGAACAGATTTACACACAGCTCAACTCATTACTGGATAAGGAACAGATTTACACACAGCTCAACTCATTACTGGATAAGGAACAGATTTACACACAGCTCAACTCACTCCTGGATAAGGAACAGATTTACGCACAGCTCAACTCACTCCTGGATAAGGAACAGATTTACACACAGCTCAACTCACTCCTGGATAAGGAACAGATTCACACACAGCTCAACTCATTAGTGGATAAGGAACAGATTTACACACAGGTCAACTCATTACTGGATAAGGAACAGATTTACACACAGCTCAACTCATTACTGGATAAGGAACAGATTTACACACAGCTCAGCACATTACTGGATAAGGAACAGATTTACACACAGCTCAACTCATTACTGGATAAGGAACAGATTTACACACAGCTCAACTCATTACTGGATAAGGAACAGATTTACACACAGCTCATTACTGGATAACAGGGGCGTCATTTCAGAACAATTCTGGGGGAGGCAAAGTTGTTTCAGCATTGAACATTCTCTGTCCCAAATAGCATCATGAATGACAAACACCTCACAGTAATTGGGCCTGTTTACTATGAGATAGTGTGCTGCACTTTGTTAAAATAAATTATGCTTACATTTTTTTCTAAGAAAATTTAAAGAAATTACAAGAATCTAACATTGAAATAGAGTCAAATTGAAATCCGAAAACGCACAGCACAGCCCTGCATCAGAGCCTTAATCTCGTTTTCAAATCTACGGTAGCTTTTCTTTAGAGCATAGATATATACATCATTTTACCAAGGCTTAAGCAATATTAATAGTTTCTTCTGCAAGTTAACCCCTCCTTGCTGGCTCGCTGCCGTTTCATTTATTCTGTTTTTCACCTGCTGTGGCAAAAATGTGTCTCATCATGATATCAATAATATTCTATTACTATAGAAATAATACATGTGATGTCTCTATAACGCTGGATAACGATTAACTATCAATCAAAAACTGTAATTGCATTTCTGATGTGTTTCAAAAGCCATTTTTCTTTTTCATGTGATATACTCTGTTTCACTGGGTTTCGAGTGCAAAGCCTTCTTTCAATTAAGTGAGAATCAGTTTTCATGACATAAGAGAAGCAGAGCTGAGGCTCTGATGCCATGAACATTTGCTCTGTTCACTCTCAAAGTCCTGCTAGAATATTTGAATGGCGAATGTTTTATTTATCATAATGACTGTACATTCTAATAGGTCAAAGTGATGATTATCCTTAAATGGAAATACAAAACTAATACAGCACAGCTCTAAAACTCATTCCAATATGGTAACATGAGTTCATATCCTCTCCTCCCACATTACTCACTGCTCCTGTTTAAACACACACACAGAGCAGGGAGGGAGGCTCCATGTTAGCAGTGGAACAGGAACATCTGCTGGATGCCATTCCACCACAGGGGGTTCCTGTGCTGGTTGCCATGGTGACAGAGTGTCTCCAGTATCTCTGCAATGGACTCTGACCAACGCATGACTGACTGAACCTGTAATAAACTGATAAAACAGGCAGTCATAAATATCAACAAGCAAACAAACTGTCTATGCATGCAGAAATGTGGAGAACCTTTGATCTGTCTGCTTGGCTATCTTTCTGTAGAAACTCCCCCCCAACTCTCTCCTCTCCGCCCCTCTCACACTGATTCAGCAGTCTCTGCTCAGCCTGCTTGTCTAAACCTGTCCCCAGTCCCAAACCCCGCCTCTTAGAGTTTTACACAACTCCAGGAAATCAGGACAGTGAAGTTTCTGTTCTGAAATCGTCAGTCTCTCTGCCTCACTGCAGCAAGATGGCTTCAAACTTGTGGTCAGAGGAGCACTTGAACTGTCCAGTGTGTCTGGAGCTATTGAAGGACCCAGTCGCTATTCCATGTGGACACAGCTACTGTATGGGGTGTATTAAGAACTGCTGGGATCAGACTGATCATACAGGTGTCTACAGCTGCCCCCAGTGCAGAAAGACTTTTACCCCAAGGCCTGTTCTGTGCAGAAACACCATGCTGGCTGAAGTTGTGGAGAAATTAAAGAAGACTGGACTCAATCCTCCTGCTCAAAGTTATGCTGGACCTGGAGATGTGCCGTGTGATTTCTGCACTGGGAGAAAGTTCAAAGCTGTGAAATCCTGTTTGACGTGCCTGGCCTCTTACTGTGAAACACATGTCAGGCCACACAGTGAGGTTACTGCATTAAAGAGGCACAAGCTGATCAATGCAATTGGAGATCTGGAGCAGAAGCTTTGTGCTGAACACCAACGATTATGTGAGGTCTTCTGTAGAACCGATCAGACGTGTATTTGCTTGTTGTGTTTACAAAATGAACACAAGAGCCATGATACAGTCTCAGCTGAGGCAGAAAGGACTGGCAAACAGGTAAGGGTTTGAACCATTTCCTTGTAGCTATCCTAGAAGATAAGAATTCCTAGGGATATTTAACATGTCTGTTTACTAGGTTATACAGATTCACACTGCACGAAAACAACTAGAAAATAAAAGTTGACCAAACAAGAAAGGAGGTCCCGCTCCAGGAACAGTGTCCCTGACACCTCCTCTCTAGACTTGGGTGGGATTAAAATCCCCTAAACTTGTTCTCTATTCCATCTAGTGCTAGCGATCCTGGTTAACTCACACAGTGATCCGAGATACATTTTTCCTCTTCTGTTTTTCTCACGCAGTCGTGAGGATCCTACAGCAACACTCTCCTTCCCAGACAGTCTGTATCCCTGCTTGTAGAACCAAGAAACTGGCTTTTCAGACCCTTTTTAAAGGCATGTGGCCGGGGCTAAGAGATAATCAATTAATCAATTAACACCCAGCCACATTCCACACCTGGATTTGAATATACCCTGTCATATCTAGCACAAACTTGATCATCAAAAGCATTATTTACAATTAAACAAAAACACACTATTTACACGTGCAGGATTTGCTCAGCTGTTTTGCGGTGCATTGGAATTTCTAGTGTAAATTTGGCATGATTTATATTCCTAGTGTTTTTATATGTATCTTGCAACTTTATAAAATCATATGTAAGTTTTATTGTTTAAGATATTATAGTTTAACTGTTTAAAGATAACATTCCCAGCAAAGTCAAGAACCTCACTTAAAAAAGCAAAAAAAAGCCTAATTTAAAAAAGCAGAAAAGACCAAGATTAATATGATATCCAATATACAAGATTAATATGATATCCAATATACAAGATTAATATGATATCCAATATACAAGATTAATATGATACACAATATACAAGATTAATATGATATCCAATATACAATATTAATGAGATATACAATATACAAGATTAATATGATATTCAATATACACGATTAATATGATATACAATATACAAGATTAATGAGATATACAATATACAAGATTAATATGATATACAATATTCACAGGGCTTCTGTTTTTCTGTGTTTATTAATTTCATTAAACCAAGAGCCAGCCATGCTTGTGTTTGTAGTGATGTGGTGGAAATATGATCCTCGCTTGGAAAATTGGTGCTGCAGCCGGAGGACGGAGCGAGCTTCACCCAGTGCTGCCTCTATGATGCAGGGCCTCTTTAATATATTGTAACAATGATTACAGCACAGGGATCATAATATCTTCTAAATAAACTAATACATCACATTTTAAACAAGACTTTAATAATTGTGTTTTGAAATATAGTAAACAAAACCCATGCCTTTAAAAGTGACACATACGCATCTATCTGCACTGGCAGAGCTGCTGAGCCCATGCCTTTAAAAGTGATACATATGCATCTATCTGCACTGGCAGAGCTGCTGTGCCTGTGCCTTTAAAAGTGACACATACACATCTATCTGCACTGGCAAAGCTGCTGTGCCCGTGCCAGGCCGTTCTTGCCAGTCTGCCCACAGTGAGAGGTGTGTTTTTGGGAGGATTGCTTGTACACTTAAAATGTTTGATCTTTCAATTTATAACCACAGTCTAGCTGAGAAGAATTATTTTTATTGGTAAAGTGTTCATCTTTTTGTAGACATATTTTATTTTTTTTAATTATGAAGGCTCAAAGTCAGTGGAGCGTGTAACTCAAATTCAAGATGGCCGCTAGGCAGAAACAGTAGCTGAATTTGGTGGGTTAAAAACATTTTTATATGATTTAAACAGATATGTTTAAGTAATGTAATAATCTATTTGGGATTTTGTTTGCTGAAATCTACAATTTCTTTCGCTCACCCTACTAGTCCCCTCTTTCCTTTGCTCTCTTCCACAGTAAAGTCCTTCTGCTCACGGGCTCATTCTTCTGGGGATTTTGTGTATTTAGACATTTTTTACATTTCTTCACAATTTACAATTCTGTTTTAAATTCCACGAGTGTGTGAATCCTTCCTATTGAACTGTAATATAGCTTTAAATTCCACGAGCAAGAACAACCCTCCGTTTCTAATTGTAATCTCGTTTTAAATCTCACAAGCGTGTGCAATCCTCCAATAGAAATGCAGGAATGTGCTGCCACTCAGTTTAAAGTATTCAGAATGAATCAATGATAGATTCAAGTCAGGAAGGAGGGGCATTGCCAGACTGCGCTGGGAAAGGGATTTAGGTTATTTTATTGTATTTTTTCACATGGAAAGGGGTGATGTCAATGTGAATTGTGTAACCATGTCCGGTGTTTTTTTCTGGTGTTTATTGGGTATACACTGATTTCATTGTTATGTATCAGTGCTGTTTTATCTGTGTTTATCGGTTAAAACCAGAAATCAGAATCCCTAAATTAAAGAGAGAGCTGCTTCAGTTTCCTAGGTGCTTGACAAAACAAACATGTAACACATGCTCGATCAGCCATCATTCACTGTTACTAGAATGAAACAGTAGCATCTAGTGGACAGCTACTGTGGATGAAGTGTCCTTTTGTATTGCTGGCAGCTGTGCACTAGATGGTGTTGTATCTTACTACTATACACACATGTTGTCTGATCTAGCCTGTGCTACAAATGTCTATGGCGTGCAACTAGAACTGAAGACAAAATATATTTGACTCAGAATTATTGCACACATTGTAAAGAGGTAAGGGGACAAGAAAATAGAAAATATATGTGAACTAAAATGATTCTGTCAGTTTCAATAGCATACTAAAACAGGCCTGTGCTGGGTGTGACAGGATATCACTCAATGCCCCATCAGAAATGTCACTGTGTCACTGTGTTCCTACATAGAAGCAGCTGGGAGAGACGCAGACAGAAATACAACAGAGAATCCAGAAGAGACTGAAAGAAATTGAGGAGCTGAAACAGGATGTGGAGTCACTGAAAGTGGGTATTGAAAAGCAACTTTTTAGCCTGGCCAGGTATTCAAAATGTGTTTAAAGTCAGAAGATATGATACTTCAATTTATGCTTACTGTTACACTTTTAAGAGTGGGTTTTAGGAAATGTTGCCCCTTTAAATATGTTGGACCTTGACCTTTATAAACCGTGCACTAATGCACTATGGGACGGCACCTTTTCCTGTTGGTAGTTTGTACTGTGCTTAGTTTGCTGCTGAAGGTTTGCCGTCGGGTATTTCATGTGTACAGGTTTACTAAACTTAGATGTGTTAATGCAAAACTGCAGAAAGTTAGATATATACTATGTTTATCTAGCTTTCGTTTGTCACAGTTTTAGTCAATGTACTTTGTTTTGCAAACATTGCTGGCACTTATTTTTTTTCATTGCTATTTCCTGGAGGAAAACAAGACATACCCTTGGATTTTGGATTACAGCTGTGTTTTTTGGTCTTTGTGTCATCTTTCTGGAGCGCTCATGGACAACCACACAAACCGGTGAGACCGAACTGATTTATTATTATTTTTGTACGGCGGATTTTTGTTTCATTTCCTTTTACTTTATTTTTGTTGGTGGATTACAAACTTAATTTAGATTTTTTCTATTTTTTGTTTGTTTATGATACTGGACTATTATTTTGGGACATTTCTACTGGACATTATTTTTACTTATTTATTGCCTCTGTAGGTTTACCAGTGGATTTACCACCATCCTATTTCTGTTTCGACTTAATTTTATATGCATGGGTCAGCAGCTACCCGAGGTACTGTGGGTCATAAAATTGTTTGGTAATCTGTGTGTGTTGGACAAATGTTTTGGAATTAAATGTTTTGCACCCAAATGAACCTAGCAATCCTATTTTTGCTGTGTATCTGCCTTTCTCTGATCTACTTTTTATGTCATTTTTAAGGAGTTTTTGGTAGTAACCTATTCTTATTCTGGGAATGTTGTGTTGGCCTTTTGGGTCAAAGGTAGATTGTTCCAAGGGTATTATTATTATTATTATTATTATTATTATTATTCCAGTGGTTAAAGACAAGGGCTTGTAACCATGAGATCCCCAGTTCAAATCCCACCTCAGCCACTGACTCATTGTGTGACCCTGAGCAAATCACTTAACCTCCTTGTGCTCCGTCTTTCGGGTGAGACGTAATTGTAAGTGACTCTGCAGCTGATGCGTAGTTCACACACCCTTGCCTTTGTAACTCACCTTGGATAAAGGTGTCTGCTAAATAATTATTATTATTAACAGGTGGACTGGAACACATCTACAGAAGATTACTGTCTATGCCTGATGTGTTTTTGATATCAATTCTAACCATGTCTTCTCTACTGTGTTCTTTCACTCAGAGATCTGCATGCATAGAAATAAAGGAAAGTGAGAAGATCTTTACTGGGCTGATCCGATCCATTGAGAAGATCCACACTGAGGTTATTGAGCTGATTGGAGCTAACGAGAAGGCTGCAGTGAATCAGGCTGAAGGACAGATGAAGAAACTGGAGCAGGAGATTGCTGAGCTAAGGAGGAGAGACACTGACCTGAAACAGCTTTCAGAGACAGAGGATCACATCCATTTTCTACAGGTAACATCACTGCTTGTTAGAAAATCTCAAGTACATAACTGGGACAGTTTCAGACAGACCTCTCTAATTGAATGAATCCTTGTTTTTCCCCAGGAATGTTTTGGACCCCATTCTGTTTCACTGAAAACTCCTTTTCTCCACTTTCCTGTTGTAGAATTTCCAGTCTCTCTGTGACCCTCCTGAAGCTGGAGACTTACCCAGCGTTACTGTCAATACCGGCATCTCTTTTGGGGCTGTGAGGAAAGCTGTATCTGAACTTAAAGACCATATTGTGGACTTCTGCAAGGGGGAATTAGTCAAAATAACCACATCAGGTTGGTGTGAAATAGATTCCTTTGGTAGAGATTTCTCAAATAGACCATGGCTTGAGGAGGGGCAGGAGTTGCAAGACATTAATAAAGACCTCTTGCAGATTGCTGACTATATGAATAATGTAGTATTGAGAAGGGAGGAAGCAGCAGGGAGGAAGAGGAAGGAATGAGGAGGCAGCAGGGAGCATGGAGGAGGGAGCAGGGAGTGAGTAGGGAGAAGTGAGCAGGGAGCATGGAGGAAGGCATGGAAGAGGGAGCATGAAGGTTGGAGCAGAAAGGAGAGAGCAGGGAGGAGACAGGAAGGAGGCAAAAGGGAGAAGGGAGCATGAAGACTGGAAGAGACAGCAGTGAGGAGGGAGCATGAAAGAGTGAGCAAGGAAGAGGGAGCAGGGAGTGATGAAGCAGACTGGAGGGAGAAGGGTGCATGCAGGAGGGAGCAGGGAGGATGGAACAGGTACTGATGAAGCAGAGAGGAGGGAGGGATGTGAGGATGGAGCAGACAGTGACTGTTGTATGTTTGATGCACAAGGGTGTCCTAATATGAAAGGCAAATATGTGATGGAGAGGAAGGAACACAAGACTCGAGTGCAGTGGCAGACGTGTTCACATTGACTTGGGCTGCTGCACCGATACGGAAGGAATACATATTCATTGTAATCGTGAACATCTTGAAGTACAGATTTTTACATCCTGAAATGCCGTGAATAAGCCTTGTTTCTTTTCAGATTGCTGTTTGGAGTCTTGTGTGTGTTGTGTATTAATCCATGTTTTTCTCTTTTTTTCTGCCCAGTGAATGAAGTTGCAGTTTACAGTCTGCAGGCTCCAGAGCTAAGGAACAGAGCTGAGTTTTTAAAATGTAAGTCTGTTTTCACTGAAACATTTGATTGAAAGATGTGTCACTCCATTGTGAGAAGAGCTAACACTGCAGAACAGGGAAGGTGGAGCTTGAGGGCAGCAATTATTATTTATTAGTAATTGTGAAGCCATTAATCTACACTCCTCTCCAACAAGTATTGGTTCAGATGAATACATGCAGAATGACTGGGGGAGGGGCATTTGTTGCCTGTTTTTCCACTCAGACCTTTCTCTCCCTAAATATCTTGGTATCCTTGAATAGATAATCATCCCATTTTTTTAATACATGTACAATGCATATGAAACCAGTTGTGGGGTAAAATGAACAGCTATCCCTCCCAGTCATCCTGTGCTGGTAGTAAATGTATATTGCAGTATCACTACACTTGTGGGATGGATTGCTCATTAAAATATTAGACAGATTGGATGATATTCTAATGAAGATATTTAGTAAGCAAGGGGTCTGAGTGGGTAAAATGGCAACACATACCCTGTAGGAACATTAACTCCTTTGTGGTCCTATGTCGGACATTGTAATTTTCCCTTTCCGGTCCAATGTCGGACCCTGAACAACATCATAAAGATGCAAGAAACAGGTGTCTAGTCGTTTTTGCTCCGGAAAAAGCAGAGAAAACCATTCAATGGCCGAGTGAGACTGAAAGGGGGAGTGTGACAGGGTGGTTTAAGGGACCACAGACCAGAGACAGACTGCAGTTCAAACAAGACTTTTATTAAAGAAGACACAAAATAAACAGGGACGAGGGCCAAACAAAAAGGTTCTTAAACACAAACAATAAAGAAACAAATAAACAATAATCACAAAGTAAAACTTACATAAATAAGGCTTCCAGGCTGAGCTATGCCTTCACTGGAATGCAAAAATTCAAAAAACAGCACACAAAAGAAAAAACAGCAAGCAACACAAAATACCAGCTTGTTTCCTCAGCTACCTCTCTCTACTGAGGAGTTGAGGCCTCCTTTTATGTCAGGTGGCTGGGTGCTGATTGATTGTTAATTACTCCTATCAACCCTCATTCACCTGACAATAAACCTGGGCAGGGAAGGGAATTTAACCCCATCCCTGCCAATATTTACAAGGGCAGAACCCTGCTCTGCCACAGGGAGTTTCTCATGAATACAGATAGCCTCAGCACCACATAGATAACACGGACATAAACAAACAAGATAGCTGCTTCTGCATCCAGCGCTCAAAGAACATCACAGACATTTGCAGAGCTTCTTTTAGGTGTTATAGTAATAAAATAATGACTTGGATCATATTATTGAGGAGTTTGGTTATAAATCGAGTGATCAGGAGATGATTGATCAGTATGCACTAATATGAAGAGGTATGTGATAAATACAGCGGACAAGGAGCGGGGCTGGAGATGCGGTACTAAGAGTCCTGTTGATATGCAGAGACTTTTAAACCTGTTTTACTGTGAAAAAAAAACACTTTTAAACAGTGCATTTAAAATAAACTGCGTGTGCGAAAATAAATTGGACCTGATGCGTCTGAGACGCGCTGGATAAATGGACCGCTAAGGGTTAAGTGTAATTGTATGCACAGTTGCATAGAGCGAGCAGGCAGGAGAGTTCATAGAGCAGGGAGCAAGGAGGAGGAAGCAGGCAAAAAGGGAGGAGGGAGGATGCAGCAGGGAGCATGCAGGAGAGATGAGGGAGCAGGTGAATTGTGTAAATTGACAGGGGTTAAATTAGGTGCGATCCTCCATTTTCCATTTTAAACGTGATTCAGATGCGTTTGTCTCTAGACTGATGTGAACTGCAGGAACGCTAATCAGTTTATCAGCGTATATATTTGTCATGTAAACTAGATAACTCCACTATTCAGAAGAAGCTTCTTTTTATACATGGGATATAAACAGAAAAACTGTGTCATGCAAGATATAGCAAAGTTATATTTAGAAAAACCACGATGTGAAACAAAACAGAGCACAGAAATGACACATTTTTGCATTGTCGTTGACTCAATAATCATCAATTGAATTTGTAAAGGGGAGGAGAAAAGGACAAAAACACAGGAAAATAGTTAATCAGACGTGATACCCATACTTCCACAGAAAAGCATGTGTGCCGCAAAGCAGTCTGCACATTGGGCGACACTTAACATGTGACAGTGTGCCATGATGATGTTACAAACAGTCATGTGACCCACAAAAGTGCAACATTGTGGTCACATGTTCACAACCAGGGTGGGGGTCAGTTCCTTTTTAAAATCAATTCACATTGCCTTTCCCTTTTAATCAATTCACATTCCTTTTACAACATATACTCTGTTAATAAATACTTTTTATAAAAACACTGTTACTTAATCAATTATAATACCTACATTGACCATGAAATCAGTGTTGGGCTGAGCAAAAAAGAAATGAATATTGTTTAGGAGCTGCCCCTCTATAAATATCCAGAGAAATTAGCAGCCCAACGTGATTTAACCTCTTTTACATACAAAGCCAATCATTCATCTATATATATATATATATATATATATATATATATATATATATATATATATATATATCTATTCATATATATATATATATATATGTTGTAAAAAGAATGAATTGATTAAAAGGAAAGGCAATGTGAATTGGGAATTGATTTTAAAAGGAACTGACCCCCACCCTGGTTGTGAACATGTGACCACAATGTTGAGCAAAACAAACTGAAATATCAACCAATATGTTAGATTGTTTTTGCAAACTTTATTTTATTTGATGTATTTGTTAGTTTGTTTAAAAGAAATGAGTGAGAAAGAAACCTTGTTTTTTTTTGTTTTGTTTTATCTCAGCAAAGGAAAAGTGTGAAGCGGAAATGAAGGACCAGCCAGCGCCTCGACGAAGACGCAGTAATGAGGATGAGCGCCCTAGCAGTGAGTGAAGAGTAAATCCTGGAGGATCACAGAGTACAGAACAGGGTTGCTATTCCATGAATGAGGATACAGACGACATGTTTATGGATATCCTCATCAGTGAAATAGCCACAGCACTGTGTGAAAGTTCATGCAGTATTCTGTTTATATAACTGTCATATGCAGCATCCTGTGTGGAAAAGAAAGCATGTTTCAACCTGTACTGTATTTAACAGCTGAGTCCAGAACATCTCCTCAGATTGCCAAGTAAAGTTATTTGATGCTGAACTCTGTACATTGTTGTGAAGAGTTCAAACATCCAGTAACCTTTTCTTATTCATATTCATTTTCATTATAGGTGTAACTCTAATGTTACGATACAATACGCATCACGATATGCAGGTCAGGATATGATATGAATCACAATGCATGCAATGGTCCTGATGGGCTACTTGTATGAAGCACAATAGGATCAAATGATCATTTAGCAAGTGACTGTTTTATTAGAAGACGAATGAAATGAGACAGGGAGAGTATGTCTCCATACCAACTATAAAACACACTCTTCATTCAAGAACCACTCTGTGAACTACAGTGAGCTGAGCTGTGCTTTGGTCTTGAATCACGATGCACACGATACAGACCTCGGTGATGATACGATATCTCCTGTAAAGAAAGTGTCCTGATTCATCGATACATGATGAATTGTTACACACCTCGTTTAGATATACATGCTACTCTTAACTAGCTGAACGTATATAAACATGAATCATTAGTTGTGTGTGATTTAAACATTTCCTTTTTTTGTGTAGTGTCTGGATGTGAAGTGAGTGCAGAAGAGGAAACAGGAGAGACAGTGGAACAAGAACCAGGTAAGTACATTATTATTTTCTTTATATTTTTCTCTCTTGTTTATACCAGGGATGTACATTGGTTAAAATCACAATTTACAGCCACAATAGGTATGCCACAAAAAGTCATGTTTAATGTCCACGTAGGCTCAAGCAAGCCTGTATTGTTTATGGGATGGGACTTGCAGCATCACATCCACATATCTGAAGCTTGTCCTTTCATATTCAATTCCACAGACTTACAGCTCATAATCTGTTTGAGATACAGAACCAGCTTCATATTTTAAATATTCTGGAATCTCCTTAGGCCAGATCTTAACAATACCCTATCTGTGACCTCATGTGGCTGCCATATATGGTCCATGTGACTTTGTGGTTTCCAGATGACACGTAACAAATGATCTTCATATTCAGCGCACAGCTGTATTCTAGATACCGAAGTACCAAGGGCTGTGCATGTACCACGGTACCGGGGAGGGATTCGCTATGCAATGGTGTCTACCCTAACCGCGTGGTCACACACCTGGTCAATGTGTAGCATAGACCAGGGAGAAACAAGGGCTGAAGAAGCAGCAGGCGAGTTGAAAGCAGACACCAACAAACCACGGTAGAAATAGATAGATAGGGGAGAGCACACTGTTTGTTTACAAGGCCCAACTCACCGAGGTGGGCAGCCAGCCAGCGAGGTCTACTCGACAGCGGGGATGTGGCAAGACCTAGCCCCGTGGAGGAACTGTGCTCTCCCTAGAAGGAAATAGACAACCACTCGCAAGTGTGACTGCACAGTACTCACACACGACAGACAGATAAGAAAGAGCAGGCTACCATGCAAGCGAGGATGCCACTGAAAGATAGAAAGGCAAAAGGCTTGGTCTTTTTCAGAGTCATTGATTCTGGGAAAGCAGCGAGCCAGCTTTCAGCACGAATGCAAGGAAAATACAATCAACTTGATCGTCTCAAGAAGCTCAGCTGAACACAGAGGTCCTTACCGTACCGTCTTGAGAAGGAAAAAGAGAAATTGCTTTCTCAGGATCATGGTTTTAATCCCTCGGTGGACGGGACCGAGTGCGTCAACCTAGGAAGGGGCCTATCGGCAGCTCTGCTATAGAAAGCTCAGCGATATCTACCCAATGGGCAGGCATATCCCATGCATAATGTTGTTGGTGCCGTCTTCAAATTTCACTATCTGTGAAACACACAATGTGGAAATCCCTGCCTAAAACATAACATAATAATAGTACTACAAATAAACTGATTTACTTACCACAACATGCAGATCCTCTATAAGTCAAGCTGACCATTACTCCAAAATTGTGTTGAACATCACTGATCGTTTATTTATTTTTTAAAAATGTTTTAACGTTATTGAATATTATTAAATATTTATTATATGACCATTCATTTTGAAACTCCAAAGAAGTGCAAACTATATACAGTCAGTTTTCTTCAGTGTGCACAATTTATTTACAGGCTGTTAGGCAGGAATGCAAGCCTGTCGTCCTGCTCTGGATTCAAGGCAGCACGCTTTTTTATTTGTTTGCATCGAACGCAGAGAGGGGCGTGTACTTACAAAGCATTTTCAAAACTGATTCGCTGGTAGGATGGGACCAGCAAATCAGATGCTAGTTAACACGAGCAGGAGAAGAAGAGCCCGCCCACTGCTTGTCTGTCAGAAATACTGTAACTAGCAAGGCAGGGCGTTCGGTGCAGTTTCATTGATCAACTTAAATAATGTTATTAACTGTGCGCGTTGAATCGATTATTCAGTATTTATATCGATGTATATAATGAGGAATGGAATCGATCGAAAAATCGATTTTCGATTTAATCGTAGCAGCCCTAGTCCTGAGATTCTACAGTTCAGTAAAACACAATTGGGGACGGGCAAAAATAAAAAACATAATTGTCATGAAATGGTTATTATTGCCTTTGGAAAAAAAGGTGCAATGAAATTAGTTATTTACACCAGGTTTATTGTTTACAAATCATGCACAAAATTGCCTTCTGTGGCCACAACATCACATTTCATTTTGAATTTACCAGCTTTCATTGATGAAAATGAATCCATGTCTGGGAGGTTACTAGACGTCCTCTGCTTTTCACCAACTCTGAGGACCAACTCATCTTTTTCATATTTCTAACAGTACAGTAATGATATGAATGCCTTGCTTTCTTGTATTTAACATGGTTACACTGGGAAGTCACGTGACAGGATGTAAAAACTGAATTCACAAATGCACCGTCTTTGCGTTTTCTCTGCAGTGGAATCCATTCTGTCCTGCTAAGAGCTGAGTTTACTGTTTTAGACACAAAATCAAATATGCATTGATCAGTTTCCATCAGTACTGTTCAATTGGTAGCAGCCTGTGTAAATAACGCATGTCAGAGGTCCTTCGGTTAATAGAGGGCATCGTATCTTACAGGATCAGATATGACAGGCTCTGTATTAATAGAGGGGATCGTATCTTACAGGATCAGATATGACAGGCTCTGTATTAATAGAGGGGATCGTATCTTACAGGATCAGATATGACAGGCTCTGTATTAATAGAGGGATCGTATCTTACAGGATCAGATATGACAGGCTCTGTATTAATAGAGGGCATCGATCTTACAGGATCAGATATGACAGGCTCTGTATTAATAGAGGGATCGTGATTTACAGGATCAGATATGACAGGCTCTGTATTAATAGAGGGAATCGTATCTTACAGGATCAGATATGACAGGCTCTGTATTAATAGAGGGGATCGTATCTTACAGGATCAGATATGACAGGCTCTGCTGTATTAATAGAGGGGATCGTATCTTACAGGATCAGATATGACAGGCTCTGTATTAATAGTGGGCATCGTATCTTACAGGATCAGATATGACTTAGCAGACGCCCTTATCCAGGGCAACTTACAATTGTTACAAGATATCACATTATTTTTACATACAATTACATTACAGGATCAGATTTGACAGGCTCTGTATTAATAGAGGGGATTGCATCTTACAGTATCAGATATGACAGGCTCTGTATTAATTGAGGGGATAGTATCTTACAGGATTACAGATATAATCTCTGGTGAACTCCATAAAGAATTGTATTTAAAATAGCAACAACTTTGATAAAGTGAACACAGTTTAAAATAAGGTTTGCATTGTGTGAGACAGTACAGAGAAAACCGCGATTGCTGTGGTCTGTACTAGGAGTGATACGCGACTGCAACCAAAGAGAACACTTTGAACTTGGAACTTAAAAACAGCACGTTCCCTTTCAAGTACGAAATGGGTATCAACCCCTTTAAATAAATAAATAAATAAATTTAAAATAAATTTAAAAAGAAACTCTTCTGATAATAAGCTAATGTTTCCTTGAGTTTTTCAGGTGATTGTGGAGCTGAATTCTTCTTCAATGCAGAGTGCCATTCCTGTTTTGTTTTCGTTTTGTTTTTTTTGTCGTCAGGGTTTCCGTGGCAATTGTTAGGGAGCGTGTTAAAATGACGCGCTTTCACATTTCTATTTTTCCATTTCTGTGTTCACCGGTTTGTTCTGAGGGTGGTTGTGTTTGCTCACATTTATGTGAACCCTTTTTGTGTGAAGTGGATTCCCTTCAGTCAGAATCAGAGTGTATTTCAAAGCCCGTTGGTGCGGGTCCGGGTGATTTTTCGGGTGTCCGGTTTCTCCATGTTCGCGGTGACTCCCTCATGGAAATGCAGCTCTGTCCTCAGATGGGATGCGGAGCAGCTGTTGCCGAGGTGGTTCCGATGTTGGAAACGCGGGTTTCTCTTGGATTGATCAGGGAGGGCTGGACGGGTTTCTTTATCAAGCGCTCCCGAGAGGATTGTGGGATGTGCTGCTGTTTAATATAACGTTATAACTACATTAATAACACGCGTACAGACACCTTACAGTACGCTGCTAAAGAATAATAATCACACGAAGCTGAATAATGTATAAAGAGATATTTAAAAAAATCATGTCTATATATGTTCGTTGCTGTGAGGGCAGATTCACATCCCAGCACTTTGGTATCTCTGGGTTTGAAATGGTGCTCCATAAGTGTAACACCAATTATTATTATTATTATTATTATGAAGTTTTATTTATCAGAAATATAAAAACATTTCTATTGTGTATGTGTAAACATTATTTTTTAAACTATAATAACGTTCCACTGCGGCTCTCAGTGATGAAGTTTCATGATTGCTTCAGCTCACATTCAACAGTTTCCCCAGGCTGTGTGACTGACATATAATCTGACCAATGAAAACACAGAAAGGGTGGAAACGGTTGTATTATTGGCTGATCGCCCCAAAACACCAAAAATAACGTCTGATAGCTGGTGGAGCAGGGAGGAGGGAGCAGGGAACACGGAGGAGGGAACAGGGAAGAGGGAGGAGGGAGCAGGGATGAGAGAGTGATTTGAGGACGGCGCAGACAATGAATGTTGTATGTTTCAATTCTATTTTTCTCCCTTTTTTCTGCCCCAGTGAATGAAGTTGCAATTTACAGTCTGCAGGCTCCAGAGCCAAGGAACAGAGCTGAGTTTTTAAAATGTAAGTCTGTTTTCACTGAAACATTTGATTGAAAGATGTGTCACTCCATTGAGAGAAGAGCTAACACTACAGATAACACTTATCCAAAGTCAGAAATAAATCTCAAGTAAGAATTATAGATCAAATCTATTGATTATCAATCTTAATTATTACAGTCTAAATATACTTGTCTATAAAAAAGCAGGGAGGAGGGAGCATGCAGAAGGGAGCAGGGAGGAGGGAGCATAGAGGAGGGAGGAGACAGGAGGTAGCAGGGAGGAGGGAGCAGGGAGGAGGAAGCATAAAGGAGGGAGCATAGAGAATGCAGCAGGGTGCATGCAAGAGAGAGGATGGAGCATAAAGAGAAGAGGAAGGAGGAAGCGTACAGGAGGGAGTAGGGAGGGGGGAGCATAGGAGTAGGGAACAGGATGAAGGGAGCATGGATGAAGGAGTAGGGAGGAGTGAGCATATAGGAGGAAGGAGGGAGCATACAGGAGGGAGCAAGGAGGAGGGAGAATACAGGAGGGAGCAAGGAGGAGGGAGAATACAGGAGGGAGGAGGGACCAGGAAGTAGGGAGCATACAGGAGGTATCAGGGTGGAGGGAGGATGGAGTAGGGAGCATACAGGAGGGAGCAAGGAGGAGGGAGCATATCGGAGGGAGCATGGAGGAGGGAGCAGGGAGGAGGGAGCATATAGGAGAGCAGGGAGAAGGGAGCAACAGGACAGAGGACGGAGCATAGAGGAGGGGGAGGCAGCAGGGAGGAGGGAGCAGTAGGGAGCATACAGGAGGGAGCAGGAAGCATAGAGGTGGAGGGAACATAAAGGAGGGAAGATGGAGCATACAGGAAGGAGAGGGGAGCAGTAGGGAGCAGGGAGGAGGGAGCATACAGGAGGAAGCATACAGGAGGTAGAAGGAAGGACAGAAGAGGGAGCAAAGAGGAGGGACCACAGAGCAGGGACTATAGAGGGAGGAGAGATCAGGGAGGAGGGAGCATAGAGGAAGGAGGAGAAAGCATAGAGAAGGAGAGGAGGGATGAGGGAGCATAGAAGAGGGAGGAGGGAGCATAGAGGAGGGTGCAGGGACTGGTGAAGCAGGGAGGAGGGAGTGATTTGAGGATGCAGCAGACAATGACTTGATTTTCTCAGTGATTTGACTTTTCTAACCGTCTCTCCTCTACCTGTCCTCTTCTCTTCAATCAGATTCCTGTCAGCTCACACTGGACCCCAACACAGCGAATAGAGAGTTCTGTCTGTCTGAAGGGAACAGAAAGGTGACATGGAGAAAAGAGATGCAGCCATGTGATGATCACCCAGAAAGATTTGACTACTATGCTCAAGTGCTTTGCAGAGAGGGTTTGTCTGGGACTCGCTGTTACTGGGAGATTGAGTGGAGTGGGGAATGGGCTTCTATAGGAGTCACATATAAAGGAATCAGCAGGAAAGGAGAGGAGCGTTCCTGTGTCCTTGGATTCAATGACAAGTCCTGGAGTTTGATCTGGTCTGGTTCCAGTTACACTGCCTGGCACAATAACAATCACACTGCAATAACTGCCCCCCGCTCCCCCAGAATAGGAGTGGATCTGGACTTTAATGCCGGCACGCTGTCCTTTTATGGCGTCTCTGACACAATGACCCTCCTGCACAGATTCCAAACCACATTCACTGAGCCGCTCTATCCTGGGTTTAGGCTTTGGGATTATGATTCCCCTGTAACAATCTGCCAGCTGAACTAGACTGTTTTGTGTTGTAAGAAACCCTTTCTATTGAACTCCCTGTCTGTCCTCTCAACTCCTCGGGTGAAGGGAATGTTCAATCTGACACAACTTTGGATGAAAGTTGGGGGGTGAAACGGCGCCACCTGCAGAGCGAACCGAGATGAATTATTTGTTTTTAACAACGAATGGATTTCATACGAAGCAACTGTATTTAATTTATTAAGAATTGTTATGTTTATATATATATATTTTTAAAAAATGGCATCGAATAGTCAGTGCTGTAACAGTTTTTAAAAAAGTCAACTTAAGTTTGCTTTATTGTGTGTGTGTTTTTGTTATTTGATTTCCATAAAATGTTTTTTCTGTTTATTTTTTCAGATTTTAGTAATGTGATATAATAAAAAAATTATTTTGATTAACTGTGACTTTTTCTTATTAATTAATACTCATAGGGAAGCATTGTAAAGCACAGAGAGGTGTGGTAAAGCATAGGGAAGCATTGTAAAGCACAGAGAGGTCTGGTAAAGCATAGGGAAGCATTGTAAAGCACAGAGGGGTCTGGTAAAGCATAGGGAAGCATTGTAAAGCACAGAGAGGTCTGGTAAAGCACAGGGAAGCATTGTAAAGCACAGAGAGGTCTGGTAAAGCACGGAAGCATTGTAAAGCACAGAGAGGTCTGGTAAAGCACAGGGAAGCATTGTAAAGCACAGAGAGGTCTGGTAAAGCACAGGGAAGCATTGTAAAGCACAGAGAGGTCTGGTAAAGCATAGAGAAGCATTGTAAAGCACAGAGAGGTCTGGACTCTAACCCTGGGCTTGAGACTCAGCTCAGTGATTTGGATTCCTGAACAGCTTCTTAGTAAAGGTATTATTCAGCATGCCGCCACACCGTGAACTAATAAGAAAAGACTTTCAGTACCTGGCAGGCTCTTGTGACATATCAGGAGGGTCATTCTCTTTACTCCTTCTTCTTCTCCTTGGAGTCGGGTCCATGCCTCTCTCTACTGAATCACTCGTTCATCAGTTAGCTGTGTTTCTCCTCTGCAACACAATTGAAACAAGTCCGTTGTTAAAGAGTACAGCGCTTCAAATGTCATTTTTCTTTCTCTTTCTTTAGACCGGCCCCTTATCTTTTCATGCTGTTTGAAATCATCCCGACCGCTTCTTGTTATCACAGTTACTCAAATGCTGTGTTCGTTTTTGGAAACGTCTGTGTTGCTAATTGAGTGCCATGGGAGCATTGTATTTTAAACAATTTTGTATCAATTAAGATTATGTTTCATTTTGAATGATTCATTTTGCACTTTAAATATACAGGTTAATACTAACAGTTACAAAAGCACTTAATAGGAAAAAAACTATGATCTTTTTGTATGTTTTGTCCAGTTGTTCTGCTTGGATTTTGGTGTCTGACCAAATTTATATTGGAGCTTGAGTTTCTCGCACTGTTCATGTCGTTAGGGTTACCCGATTTGCAGTGAAAAACTAAATAAGACGTCATTTTTCTCTAAGTCACTGACGCAGTACCAAAATAGTATTGTGCAGTAAAGAAACAAGGACCACACTAGAATCAACCATCACAGACTAGCAGCTCTGCACACACTCGAATCAACCATCACAGACTAGCAGCTCTGCACACACTAGAATCAACCATCACAGACTAGCAGCTCTGCACACACTAGAATCAACCATCACAGACTAGCAGCTCTGCACACACTAGAATCAACCATCACAGACTAGCAGCTCTGCACACACTAGAATCAACCATCACAGACTAGCAGCTCTGCACACACTAGAATCAACCATCACAGACTAGCAGCTCTGCACACACTAGAATCAACCATCACAGACTAGCAGCTCTGCACTAGACCACACTAGAATCAACCATCACAGACTAGCAGCTCTGCACTAGACCACACTAGAATCAACCATCACAGACTAGCAGCTCTGCACACACTAGAATCAACCATCACAGACTAGCAGCTCTGCACACACTAGAATCAACCATCACAGACTAGCAGCTCTGCACACACAAGAATCAACCATCACAGACTAGCAGCTCTGCACACTCCTATAACACTGCATGAGATCAAAGAACAGCCACATAAACTACAGCCAGGGAACTCCTGTGGGACAGACCTGAGTAAGCATCCGCGCAAAGTGATGTGTGGTTTCAAACCCCCGTGAGAGGCTGTGTGCTCTCGTGGTTAAAGACAAGGGCTTATAGGGAAATAAGCGGCATGCACGGTTTCATTTTTGAATTTTTGTTTGTAAAAAAGAGCGAGTTAAAGACCACGTGCATTTTCTTTTTTTTTAAACAGCTTCAGTGGTTTCAAACTATCCACGCACTAAATCGCAGAGTCAGCTCTGAACACGGCATTCTTTATATTCCCTTGTGTGATCGAGTGGGAATCCGCTCTGCAGCGCACTCCAGCACCCACACAGCTCCCTGACCTGCACACCGCAGGACAACTGCTGTACAAAGGCTGTTTTATCAGTCCCTGCTGTGGATTAAAATAGTATTGGTTTTAAGAATAAATAATTAAATTCACATGGGGAGGTGTTGGGTCTCGGGGCTTCATGGAGACGGTCGGAACGCAGTTCTCGCTATTCCTTATACAATGCTGCCATCGTGTGGCCATTTACCAGAACTGTTTGTTGTAAAATATCTATTTTTGTCAAGTTTAATTCAAGTCTCAACGGTCAAGGGTCAAGTCTGGAAACAGCCACCCCTGATTGAACTGATGAGGATGGTGATGAGGATGATGATTCATTTAGTTGACGCCAAAACAATTTACAGGATTATTCAAATTAATTGTCTCCTCATCCGACGCGTCTGTGCTCTACGAGTCGCCTCGAAAAAATATCAACTGCCTCATTCAAAACTTTAATATCTTACCGTCTCTGAAGCAAATATACAAACAAGCCTGAAATTGAAGCGACATAAATAAATAAATTAAATAAAATAGCAGAAATGCTTCCTTTTACAGAGAACAGTTTCAAAGTGGGCTTGTTTTGAGAGCGTCTCGCGGGTAAATGTTGTCTTTAGCGGTTTGACTATTTTTTGTTTATTTTTACCGCGTGTTTTTTTTTTTTTTTTTTCTATTGCAGGACTTCAATCAGCGCATCCTAAACCACGCCCCCTCCCTCCCCCTGAAGCTCAGCATCCAATAAACTGACTCGTCACTCAAATGCCCACACGTCCACTCAGCGAATCGGGCTGAAGAAAATGGTGACCCGCCTACTTCCTTTCTCAGGATTGGTTAATCCGGGGATTCTTCCAGATGATTGACACTCGTATGCATTTGATCGGGGTCGTGTTTAATTGTAACAGATTCAGCCCCGGATCAGAACACATCCAATTCGAATGGATTATTGGATGTTATTGTTTTATAGACGAGACGCTGACAGTTCAGGACAGTTTCATTTGACACGAGCTTCTGAATAAACATTTTTTTGATCTCATCACGTAAATCTGACAGCGCTGACACACACACACACTGAGACACACACACACACACACACACACAACACACACACACACACACACACACACACACTGGCACACACTGAGACACACAAACACACACACACTGACACACACACACTGACACACACACACAGACACTGACACACACACACACACACTGACACACACTGAGACACACACACACACACACATACGCACACACAATGACACACTCACACACACACCCCGACACACACACACACTGACTCACACAAACACAGACATACACTGACACACACACACACACACACACTGAGACACACACACACACACACAACACACACACACCAACCCACGCACACCAACACACACACTGACACACACACACACACTGACACACACACCCTGAGACACACACACTGACACACACACACACTGAAACACACACACACACACACTGACACAAACACACACTGAGACACACACACTGACACACACACACAGACACAGCAACACACTCACTCACACACACACTGACACACACAGACACACACACACACACACGCACGCACACACACACTGACACATACACACACACACACACACACATGGTATTGAAAACAGCAGGTGTCTAATAAAATAAACAATATTAAAAACCCTGCTGAAAAATGAATGCATTTGGATATCAGCGTATCAATGACAGCTTGTTATTCAAATTCCCAATGGCCATTAACAGGGAGGAAGCGCCTTGTTTGAACGACAGTGAAGAAAATAAAACAGCCATTAAACTAAGTTTCCAGTAGAGAAAGACAGGAGCCTTATGACATTGTTTAGCACTGTCAAATCCATATCACTTTGAAATATGTACAGTATATACTATTGTGAGAAAGGTCATTGCTTTTTTCTTTCATTCACTGTAGAATGCGTGTGCTTCCTGTCCTTTATATTTTCTGATGCATATCATGATATTTGTACTGTGTTATCCTGCGGAGATACTCAGAGATATTACAATTTATTATAAACTCATATTTACAAGCTATCGTAAAATGAACACAACTGCATGTATCCCAGCGCCCCTGCTTTGTGTTGCAGGGTGATTATCACACCCCAGCTGTATCTCTGCTATCGCAACAGGATCGATTCTGGCAATAAAGTATTGACAAAGTTTGCACATTTGTGGTTTATTGTGTTCTTAAAGGTTGTTTGTTAATTATCTACAGCCTGCAAAGTGAGGAGCAGATAATGAAACTATACTGGGAGTTTTTTGTCAGGTTTTATGAAGCAGGACTCAGGGAGACAGTGGTGAATTCTTGAATTCAAAGTCTACTGCGATGGATTTTGGAACTGCATCCACTGATGAAACTGTGTGTCTTGAATCAAGGCAAGCTGCTGTGTCTTGAGAAGGGGCCTCTGGCTTGCAGACAGACTCAACTATGTGAGCTACTGATTAGAGGAGCGGTGCCTGGACTGGATTAGGCTGAGCGGACAGTTGAATTATGGACAGATACTTCACAAGTGCAGCAACAAGCATTTTGACGCAAGGCAGACATGAACTAGCGCTGTCCCTGTGGAAAAGGACATTAAAACATCAAAGGACTGGGAGTTTAAAAAAAGGCACGATACACAAATGATCTCATGAGTGGTTATATAGCAGAGTGAAACAGACTATAAATATCCAAGCAAAACTAAACATGTTGCGCTCCACATCGAATGATAAACAAGGTGCTGTCACTCTGATCAAAGTAAACGCGCCATATCCTTAATCTATATACCATTAATAAGCTTAATTTGATATATACTTGTCTGCATCATCTCAGGTGAGGCTGTGTGCTTGGATGTGTGTGTGTGTGTGTGTGTGTGTGTGTGTGTGTGTGTGTGTGTGTGTGTGTGTAAGCAAGTTACTACGTCACAGCCTGCTTGCTTGCTGAAGTGCTGCTTTGTGTGTGAGGAGACAGGCGCTCTCATGTCTCAATTGCCTGCTAGCCAGCATGAGTGAAGTGAGAGTTTTGAATTGTGTTTGTGCTTAGAGACTAAGAGATTTACTTTGTGACTTTTTCTGTTTTCTGTTTATTGTTTGTGTTCTTAATAAAATACTGCTATTGATTAAACATTCCTTGTGTCTGCGCGTGAATGTGTGTTCATAGTAAACCCTCGATCTTTGAAACACGTCAATTAAATATTATTAATAAGAGAACCAATCAACCCAGATAAAGCGTTATTATGCATAGTTTCAATGTACTCAACATGTAAATGTTTTGCACCATATTTGTAAGTACACAATTGTATCAGAAAAGGGTTAGGGTTAGGGATAGGGTTAGGGAGGCTAGGGTTAAGGTTAGGGTTAGAGTTAGGGTCGGGGTTAGGGATAGGGATAGGGTTAGGGAGGCTAGGGTTAAGGTTAGGGTTAGAGTTAGGGTTAGGGATAGGGTTAGGGAGGCTAGGGTTAAGGTTAGGGTTAGAGTTAGGGTCGGGGTTAGGGATAGGGTTAGGGAGGCTAGGGTTGTTAGGGTTAGAGTTAGGGTCGGGGTTGGGGTTAGAATTAGGGTTATATCATGCAAAGAAATGTACACATTAAGTACGTTGTAACTATGCATAATAACATTGTAATGTAATTATGCATAGTTATGCATGTAACATTGTAATAAATACACAGTAATTAGAGACACTTACTGTCATGCGGATATAAAAAGTGAAGGCAAGCACACATTTCAGAGGTTTTATTTGTGATTTCAAATGCATAAGTACATTTCTAATTATTCTTACGAAGCCCAATGAGATTCCCTCCAGCTCTTAAAGTCACAGACCAGCGTAAACGAAAATCAACCTATTTTAACACGTTGAACAAAAATAAGCAAGAGAAGATGACAGTTCATCTGAGACAGAACAGGTCGTGTTTTTACAGTGAAAGGACTGTCACCCTGTAACACAAACACATCAAATCAATAATGAACACATGGCTTACAGCAGTGTGCTTGTGTATTACAACACACCAGGGCCGATTGTACTAACGAGATCAAAAAACAGGATCGGACCCGGGCTCACTGGAGCCGGTCATGAAAAGGCGTTGTACTAAGCGGATCAGGATCAAGCTCCACTGATCCGATATCTTGATCCGATCCTGGAGCTGCGCAGCCGTAACTAGAGAAACTGACCAATGAGAAGCGAATATGCGTGGCGCAGAGACTGAAGATTATGTCGGAAAATGAAGTGCATTTAATTTAAACAACATAAATCAGAAGCAACTACTGTACATGTATAATTTAAAACTTCAGCGACTCTATAAAAACAGATCGAGTGTATTAATACCAGTATCTTTTTTGTTTTGTTTTGTTTAACTTCTAAAAATGTTTTAATAAATGTTACCGTAATCACGGCCGTGTGTATTTTCTGACGGACACACAGATATTTTACAGAGGTATAGCCTCCATACATACAAACATCCAGCTGAAGCGTCGGTTCAGGGCAAATTATCAACACATTTTGAGCAAATGTAATCAAGTGCTGACAGACAGCTGGGGGGGTAATGATATGCATTAAAAAAACTACAACGTTAAATCTAATAAAATCAGTGATTTAATTGTAATCGATAACATGAGAACGCCAGTATGATTTTGTCAACACAGAAAACGTAGAAATATTATTTATGAAACCTCATTACGCAGTCAGGTCTATTTTTTTCTGTAGCTATACGGCAAAAACAGAAATGTCACATATAGCTAAACACAACTAAACTAGTATTGTACAAAGATATGATCTTAATACAGTGCGGTTACAGCTGCTTTTAAATGCGTTGTTGCTTAATGTTTTCTAAAACGTTAAATCATCTCTGTGTTTAGTTCCTCAATTTTTCAAAAGTGGGATCAAGTTCTGATGCTGCTCAAAAGCAGGATCAGGTTTGAGCTCAGATTGAGCTCTGATCCGTTTAGTACAACTATGATCAAGATTAACATCTGAGCCCGGATCCGGGATCGAATCCCTTCAGTACAACCGGCCCCTGCAGTTTTGATTTGTTGTGCATATGAAATCACACCACTGGAACTGAAAATCTTGGAAATTAGTGATTGTCTAATTGAATTGCTTACTTTAAGAGATCACACGTGCAATTCATTTAAAATAGTAAGAGAAAAGGAACACAGAGGCACACGTGGTAAAATGCAGGAGACTTTTTAGAGGTTGTTTAAAGATGCCTAATTAAAGCACAAAGCGGCCTCACATTTTCACACACGAGTGTCTATTGATTCTATATCACTACTGATCGTAAATTGAACGCCTCGCAGCGAGAGGTTTTCATGCAGGCAGGTTTGTCAAGGATATAAATGACAAATCGCGAGGTGTTCCGATACATTTCCACACGACTGAATATATTTCGACTTTACAATTCATATTAACATATTCAACAATATAATTCAACAATGCGTTTTTAAAATCCTATATTTTGCTAAAACATAACAAAACAAATAGGTTATGCTTATTATATTTTAATGAAATTCTTAACAGCTGCTTATTCTAAGTACAATATGCACAGTATGTGCTAGACGTTTTCAACAAAGCAAAATCAAGCATGAATATTTAAAATTGTATATTGTGCTAAAAGTTATTTGAAAACATCCTAGTATTTTCACCCTAGAATAATCGGATTTGTAATATTTAATGACTTTTTATACGAAGTAAAACATGCATCGTATACACTAGAATGTAGTGAAGCTTTGATTTGGAGTCTAACCCACCTAACAGGATGAAGAGGATCTATTTACAATGGAGAGGCAAGCGACTTTTACACAATAAAAACAACCTGAAGCCAATAAAGAGCAGAATCACACAGTTAAAAAATCCCTTCTAGAGCAACGAGCCTGACATGACATTTCAAACTGGTAATGATGTTTGCAATCGCTCTGAGCTGGTCTGAGGGCTGATTCTTAAACAATGAGTTTCATTGAGATGTCTGTATTGCCTGATTGAGGTGCTTGTGGCTGGTTTGAAATGTCATTAGAAGCTACTTGCTCTCCAATGGAACGTGTTTTCTGTTGACTTCATGCAGTGGGGCTCAGTGCTACACAGCACCCTCCATTGCATGGGAACTGCACACAAGACAATGTAACCACATTAGACAGGTAGAGCAAAGGCTGTATGAAGCTCCTGGGGATAAAAAAGGAATAGCATACTGGCATGATATAACATAGAAATGTAGTCTCATTGAAATATGGTTTAAATGGGAACATGGCTACGACTGGGGAATAGGAAACTAACACAAGCATTAAAATGATAGAAACCATGTGGAAGGCTTTCTTCATCATGGGATGGATCTCGTCTCTCCCTGGTGCAGACCTCCTCAGGACCCTCAGGATGGAGATGCTACAGAAAATCATGACAATAAACAAGGCAGTGATGAAACCTGAGACTGCATATAAAATGTCGTCTTCTGTTATAGTTAAGTAGATGGAGAATGCCAAAGCAATGGCCCAAGCCACAGCAGAGCACACCACTCTATAGGTGAGCGACTTGAACCCCAGGTAGGTGACTGGATGCACCACAGCCACGTAACGCTCCACACAGATACAACAAAGGAACAGAGGACAGCCGATCACATTACAATAATAGACAACACAGTCTACCATGTCAACAATGCTATTACCAGGACAGTAATAATTATATATATCAAGGGCTGCATTGAGGCAAAACAAAGCATCCATGACTGCCAGGTTCAGTATGAACACCTCAGAAGAGGAGATGGCAGTTTGTTTCCTCAGTAAAATCCACAGCACTGTCACATTGGCTGGCAATCCCAGAATGGCAGTTAGAACCTGTATAGCCATCCAGAATGCAAACACAGCCGGATTGTCACTGCATTCCCACTCATCACTGGAATAAAGATCCGTGGTGTTGCTGGGGACCATGGTAGAGTTTGTGTAGAAATAATCCATTGTGTATTGAATGCCTCAACAAGGAGCTGGCTTTCACTGGTCGAGAGTATCTGGTGAGAGAAAGATGAACGATGAATAGCATCCATGCAAGATCTTGCTGCAGTAAAGCACTGTTGAGAGGGTCATAGTGACCCAGGTCATTTTATTAGATTGGATTTTTTTCATGTTCTGATTTTTTCATACTGATGAATTGTACAGGGTTGTTTTTATAAAGTAGTCCTGTGGTTACCAGTTAGTTTCTCCATGTACATTGTGAAATGCCATGCTGAGAGGAATAGTTCACTTACAAAGCAACATTCACTTTGATATCAAACAGCACAGCTTTGAAAGCATACATTAGATATACTAGGAGACTTTTTCTGTTCACACTTGACAGTCCTTAAAAATCTTTCTGGAAATAGAGATGAAGACCATCTCATTGTCAAAGCAGTCCTGTCGATGCAGGCACATCACAACCAGCAACATTCAAGTAACATACGTTTGAGCTGGAGAGAAATTGTGAAGACATTGCTAAAGACTTGCACAGCTGTAGAGATCCCTATGCCTCTAGAATCTTGATTTATTTTAAACAGTGCACTAAACAGTATATATGAGCCACACAATCTCTCTTACCACAATGTTATGATGCTGTCAGCAGGGAGATGTTCTCTAATATCTTCCACAATGATGCATCAATGAGTTAACCCCTCTCTGCTGGTATTA
Organism: Huso huso; assembly: GCA_036884735.1. NCBI lineage: Eukaryota > Metazoa > Chordata > Actinopteri > Acipenseriformes > Acipenseridae > Huso > Huso huso. The sequence goes on along the minus strand of CM072692.1, from coordinate 7,243,058 downwards.
GAAACAGATCATGAACACCAGGGACAGGAGTCTAGCTAGTAGGGTAAGCCACGCCCACATATAGACATGGCCAATGAGCTGGGTTTCCACCTACTCCAAGTGCACTGTTTAAAATATGTTTTTACTGTACAAGCATTCCTGTGCTTGGCCACTGCAACAGGTGTGTGCCACCCCTTTACTCTGAGTGTGGCAGTGAGAGATGGAGCATGGCAGAGAGTATGATGGATAAGTCAGCTCTCGCTCTGCAATGCAAATAACATTGAGCTAACGAAATGATGTACAGTCCTGTGCAGTGTGCATGCAATGGATGATACTCAGTAAATGCTTTGATTCAAAGAAGTAGCCTTGGATTCCTGCCAGTGAAGAGACACAGCTTGGTTGCCAAAAGCCTTACAGTTTGGTCTAGGAGAAAAGGATATTTCAGGTACTTAAAAAGGTAGAATTGATTAGAAATCAATTATCAGGACGTTTCAGACTACAAGTCCTTCATCAGCTGAATACAAAAAAAACAGTGCTTTAAGAAGTTGATAAAAAACAAACAAGTAGTCTTTTAAACAAAATTCCAGAATGTTGATGATGATGATGATAATGATGATGATGATGTTCATTCCGAATGGCTCCAAAGTGCCTAGTTTGAAAATAAGTTCACATTCCTTTTGTTTCCTGACAGCATTAGTTCCATAGCATTGAACCATCCCACAAATTGTGATGTCTTCTATAGTGTGGACATTTCTGTTAAAATGTCTGGTGACAGGAAAGGTAGAGGTGTTAATTTGTATGCTTCTCAGATGTTCCACGAAGCCATCAGCCAAGCGTCGTTTTGTTTCACCAATATATAGCTTGTTACATTTGATGCAGCCAATGCAATAGACTATTCCTTTACTAATGCAAGTAAAAGTATCATGGATAGTAAATGAGGATTTTGCTCCCTTAACTACTGTGTTGCTGTGAATGTATTTACAAGTAGCACAGTGTGACCTATTGCATGGAAACGTACCCTTAAGACTGTCCAGATTGGGTCGAATGTTACTGTGGACCAGATGCTCTCTTAGATTTGTGTCTCTTCTGTATGACATCAGAGGAGGGTTATTGAAAATAGGAGCTGTAGAAGGATCATCCTGAAGAATGCTAAAATTTCTTTGTATGATGTGTTGTACTTTTTTGGTAATAGGATGATATGTAAGAACAAAGGGAATATGATTGTTGGTATTCTGTGTTTTGGTTTTGTACAAGGCATCCTTTCTGTTTATTGTCGATACTCTTAACTGAGCTTCTCTAAGTATAGTGTCTGGAAAACCACAGTTTCTGAAAAATGCACACATGTCATTTGTTTTATTCAAAAAATCACTATCATCACTGCAAATGTGTCTCAGTCTTAGTAATTGGGAGTATGGAATGGAGTTGTGACAAGCTTTGGGATGTGAGGAGTCGTATCTTAGATATGAATGAGAGTCTGTTTCTTTGTAGAAAATTGTAGTATTGATGGTACAATTAGAAACCATGATGGTAATGTCTAAGAAAGAAATTTGTTTAGAAATGTTCCATGTATACTTTAGAGCTGGATGAGACTAGTCAATAAAATGTATGAAATCCATTAAATCTTCATTAGTGTTATCTGAGATGCCAAATATGTCGTCAATGTATCTAATTTATAAAATTGGTGTATGTCCCTTGTACTGTTGAAAAACTTTATTTTCAATCCATCCCATAAAAAGACAGGCATAAGAGGGCCCCATTTTTGTTCCCATGCTGATACCTCTAACTTGTTTATAAAAGTCTCCATTAAAGGAGAAACAATTCAAAGAAAGGCTGAGTTGGGCAAATTGCAAAAGAATATCAGTTGCAGGTTCTTTTACTGTCCGTTTATCAAGGAAGTCTTTTAGTGCTTGTAAACCGTCACTGTTGGGGATAACTGTGTAGAGGCTTTTGACATCCATTGAGAAGAGAGTTATATTTTCACTGTTACCATTTAAAGACCAATGATCTATTATTTGCAGAAAATGGTTAGAGTCTTTAACATATGAAGGTAGAGATTCCAC
>CM072692.1:7198519-7233519 GCA_036884735.1 Huso huso | reverse complement strand
TAGTCTGTGATGGTTGATTCTAGTTTCCTTGTTTCTTTACTGCACAATACTGTTATTTTGGTACTGCGTCAGTGACTTGGAGAAAAAAACATCTTATTTAGTTTTTCAGGGCAAATCGGGTAACCCTAACGACATGAACAGTGCGAGAAACTCAAGCTCTAATATAAATTTAGTCAGACACCAAAATCCAAGCAGAACAACTGGACAAAACATACAAAAAGATCATAGTTTTTTTTCCTATTAAGTGCTGTTGTAACTGTTAGTATTAACCTGTATATTTAAAGTTCAAAATGAATCATTCAAAATGAAACATAATCTTAATTGATACAAAATTGTTTAAAATACAATGCTCCCATGGCACTCCATTAGCAACACAGACGTTTCCAAAAACGAACACAGCATTTGAGTAACTGTGATAACAAGAAGTGGTCGGGATGATTTCAAACAGCATGAAAAGATAAGGGTCCGGTCTAAAGAAAGAGAAAGAAAAATGACATTTGAAGCGCTGTACTCTTTAACAACGGACTTGTTTCAATTGTGTTGCAGAGGAGAAACACAGCTAACTGAGGAACGAGTGATTCAGTAGAGAGAGGCATGGACCTGACTCCAAGGAGAAGAAGAAGGAGTAAAGAGAATGACCCGCCTGATATGTCACAAGAGCCTGCCAGGTACTTAAAGTCTTTTCTTATTAGTTCACGGTGCGGCGGCATGCTGAATAATACCTTTACTAAGAAGCTGTTCAGGAATCCAAACCACTGAGCTGAGTCTCAAGCCCAGGGTTAGAGTCCAGACCTCTGTGCTTTTACAATGCTTCCATATGCTTTACCACACCTCTGTGTGCTTACAATGCTTCCTATGCTTTACCAAAACTCTCTGTGCTTTACAATGCTTCCTATGCTTTACCAGACCTCTCTGTGCTTTTACAATGCTTCCTATGCTTTACCAGACCTCTCTGTTTTTACAATGCTACCCTATGCTTTACCAGACCTCTCTGTGCTTTCCAATGCTTCCCTATGCTTAACCACACCTCTCTGTGCTTTACAATGCTTCCCTATGCTTTACCACACATCTCTGTGCTTTACAATGCTTCCCTATGCTTTACCAGAACTCTCTGTGCTTTACAATGCTTCCCTATGCTTTACCAGACCTCTCTGTGCTCTACAATGCTTCCCCATGCTTTACCAGACCTCTCTGTGCTTTACAATGCTTCCCTATGCTTTACCAGACCTCTCTGTGCTTTACAATGCTTCCCTATGCTTTACCAGACCTCTCTGTGCTTTAACAATGCTACCCTATGCTTTACCAGACCTCTCTGTGCTTTACAATGCTTCCTATGCTTAACCACACCTCTCTGTGCTTTACAATGCTTCCTATGCTTTACCCCACCTCTCTGTGCTTTACAATGCTTCCTATGCTTTACCAGAACTCTCTGTGCTTTACAATGCTTCCCTATGCTTTACCAGACCTCTCTGTGCTTTTACAATGCTTCCCTATGCTTTTACCACACATCTCTGTGCTTTTACAATGCTTCCCTATGCTTTACCAGAACTCTGTGTGCTTTTACAATGCTTCCCTGCTTTACCAGACCTCTCTGTGCTCTACAATGCTTCCCATGCTTTACCAGACCTCTCTGTGCTTTTACAATGCTTCCCTATGCTTTACCAGACCTCTCTGTGCTTTACAATGCTTCCCTATGCTTTACCAGACCTCTGTGCTTTTACAATGCTACCCTATGCTTTTACCAGACCTCTCTGTGCTTTACAATGCTTCCCTATGCTTAACCACACCTCTCTGTGCTTTTACAATGCTTCCCTATGCTTTACCCCACCTCTGTGCTTTACAATGCTTCCTATGCTTTTACCAGAACTCTCTGTGCTTTACAATGCTTCCCTATGCTTTACCAGACCTCTCTGTGCTTTACAATGCTTCCCTGCTTTACCACAACATCTCTGTGCTTTACAATGCTTCCCTATGCTTTACCAGAACTCTCTGTGCTTTACAATGCTTCCCCATGCTTTTACCAGACCTCTCTGTGCTCTACAATGCTTCCCATGCTTTACCAGACCTCTGTGCTTTTACAATGCTTCCCTATGCTTTTACCAGACCTCTCTGTGCTTTACAATGCTTCCTATGCAACCAGACCTCTGTGCTTTACAATGCTACCCTATGCTTTACCAGACCTCTCTGTGCTTTACAATGCTTCCCTATGCTTAACCACACCTCTCTGTGCTTTACAATGCTTCCCTATGCTTTACCACACCTCTCTGTGCTTTACAATGCTTCCCTATGCTTTACCAGAACTCTCTGTGCTTTACAATGCTTCCCTATGCTTTACCAGACCTCTCTGTGCTTTACAATGCTTCCCTATGCTTTACCAGACCTCTGTGCTTTTAAATGCTTCCCTATGCTTAACCACACTCTCTGTGCTTTACAATGCTTCCCTATGCTTTACCACACATCTCTGTGCTTTACAATGCTTCCCTATGCTTTACCAGACCTCTCTGTGCTTTACAATGCTTCCCTATGCTTTACCAGACCTCTCTGTGCTTTATAATGCTTCACTATGCTTTACCACACCTCTCTGTGCTTCACAATGCTTCCCTATGCTTTACCAGACCTCTCTGTGCTTTACAATGCTTCCCTATGCTTTACCAGACCTCTGTGCTTTACAATGCTTCCCTATACTTTACCAGACCTCTCTGTGCTTTACAATGCTTCCCTATGCTTTACCATACGTCTTTCTCTCTTATTCCCTCTCTCTATCTTTCTTTCTCATTCCCCTCTTTCTTTCTCATTTGAAAAACCGTGTTAATGAGTATTAATAAATAAGTCACAGTTAATCAAATTATTTTTTTTTATTAAATCGCATTACTAAAATCTGAAAAAATAAACATAAAACTCATTTTATGGAAATCAAAGAACACAAACACACACAATACAATACAATAATACAAACACACACACAATAAAGCAAACTTAAGTTCACTTTTTTAAAAACTGTTACAGCACTGACTATTGGATGCCTTTTTTTAAAATATATACACTATATAAAACATAACAATTCTTAAAAAATAAATTAAATAATTATTTCGTATGAAATCCATTTGTTGCTTAAAACAAATATTTCACCTCGTTTCGCTCTGCAGGTGGCGCCGTTTTACCCCCTAACTTTCATCCAAAGCTGTGTCAGATTGAACATTCCCTTCACCCGAGGAGTGGAGAGGACAGACAGGGAGTTCAATACAAAGGGTTTCTTACAACACAAAACAGTCTAGTTCAGCTGGCAGATTGTTACAGGGGAATCAGAACCCCAAAGCCTAAACCCAGGATAGAGCGGCTCAGTGAATGTGGTTTGGAATCTGTGCAGGAGGGTCATTGTGTCAGAGACGCCATAAAAGGACAGCGTGCCGGCATTAAAGTCCAGATACACTCCTATTCTGGGGGAGGGGGGGGCAGTTATTGCAGTTTTATTGTTATTGTGCTGGGCAGTGTAACTGGAATCAGAGCAGAACAAACTCCAGGACTTGTCATTGCATCCAAGGCTACAGGAACGATCCACTCCTTTCCTGCTGATTCCTTTATATGTGACTCCTATATCAGCCCCTTCCCCACTCCACTCAATCTCCCAGTAACAGCGAGTCCCAGACAAACCCTCTCTGCAAAGCACTTGGGCATACACGTCAAAGCAATCAAATCTCTCTGGGTGATCATCAGCAAACCCCTGGTTATCTATCCACAGTAACACCTTTCTGTTCCCTTCAGGCAGATATAGGTTTCTATTTGCTGTGTTGGGGTCCAGTGTGAGCTGACAGGAATCTGATTGAAGAGAAGAGGACAGGTAGAGGAGAGACAGTTAGAAAAGTCAAATCACTGAGAAAATCAACAGTCATTGTCTGCTGCATCCTCAAATCACTCCCTCCTCCCTGCTGTATCCTCCCTACTTCCTGTTCCCTGTCTCCTCTATATTCCTTCCTCCCTACTTCCTCCTCCCTGCTACCTTCTCCCTCCCTGTTCCCCCCACCCTGCACCCTCCTCCCTCCACTATGCTTCTTCCTCCCTACTTTCTTCTCCCTTCTTCCTCCTCCCTCCCTGCTCCCTCCTCTATGCTCCCTCCTCCCTGCTCCCTCCTCCTTGTTCCCTCCTCCCACCTCTATGCTCCCTCCTCTATGCTCCCTCCTCCCTCCTTTATGCTCTCTCCTCCCTGCTCCCTCCTCTATGCTCCATTTCTCCCTCCTCTCTGCTCCCTCCTCTCTGCTCCATGCTCCCTCCTCTATGCTCCCTCCTCCCTCCTTTATGCTCCATTCTCTCTCCTCCCTCCTCTATGCTCCCTGCTCCCTGCTCCTTCCTCCCTCGTCTATGCTCCCTCTTCCCTTGTGTATGCTCCCTCCTCCCTCCTTTATGCTCCCTTCTCTCTGCTCACTCCTCTCTCCTCCCTCAATGCAATTTTCCACGCTCAGACCCCTTGCTTACTAAATATCTTCAATTGAATATCGTCCACTCTTCAAATATCTGTCTCATATTTTAATGAGCAATCCATCCCACAAGTGTAGTGATACTGCAATATACATTTACTACCAGCACAGGACGACTGGGAGGGATAGCTGTTCATTTTACCCCACAACTGGTTTCACATGCATTGTACATGTATTAAAAGATGGGATGATTATCTATTCAGGGATACCAAGATATTTAGGGAGAGAAAGGTCTGAGTGGAAAAACAGGCAACAAATGCCCCTCCCCCAGTCATTCTGCATGTATTCATCTGAACCAATACTTGATGGAGAGGAGTGTAGATTAATGGCTTCACAATTACTAATAAATAATAATAATTGCCGCCCTCAAGCTCCACCCCTCTCTGTTCTGTAGTGTTAGCTCTTCTCACAATGGAGTGACACATCTTTCAATCAAATGTTTCAGTGAAAACAGACTTACATTTTAAAAACTCAGCTCTGTTCCTTGGCTCTGGAGCCTGCAGACTGTAAACTGCAACTTCATTCACTAGGCAGAAAAAAAGAGAGAAATAGAATTGAAACATGTGGATTAATACACAACACACACAAGACTCCAAACAGCAACAGAAAAGAAACAAGGCTTATTCACGGCATTTCAGGATGTAATAATCCGTACTTCAAGATGTTCACGATTACAATGAATATGTATTCCTTCCGTATCGGTGCAGCAGCCAAAGTCAATGTGAACACGTCTGCCACTGCACTGGAGTCTTGTGTTCCTTCCTCTCTATCACGTATCTTTACCCAACAGTACGGTGTCCATATTAGCACAACCTTGTGCATCAAACATACAGCAGTCATTATCTGCTCCTCCCTGCTGTCTCCTCCCTCCTCCCTGCTCATTCCTCCCTGCTGCAATATTCACATAGCCAACAATCTGCAAGAGGTCTTTATTAATGTCTTGCAAGTCCTGTCCCTCCTCAAGGCATGGTCTATTTGAGAAATCTCTACCAAAGGAATCTATTTCACACCAACCTGTTGTGGTTATTTTGACTAATTCCCCCTTGCAGAAGTCCTCAATATGGTCTTTAAGTTCAGATACAGCTTTCCTCACAGCCTCAAAAGAGATGTCTGTATTGACAGTAACGCTGGGTAAGTCTCCAGCTTCAGGATGGGCACAGAGAGACTGGAAAATCTACAACAGGAAAGTGGAGAAAATGGGTTTTCAGTGAAACAGAATGGGGTCCAAAACATTTCCGGGGAAAATCAAGGATTCATTCAATTGGATAGGTCTGTCTGAAAATGTCCTACTTATGGACTTGAGATTTTCTAACAAGCAGCGATGTTACCTGTAGAAAATGGATGTGATCCTCTGTCTCTGAAAGCTGTTTCAGCTCAGCGTTTCTCCTCCTTAGCTCTGCAATCTCCTGCTCCAGTTTCTTCATGCGTCCTTCAGCCTGATTCACTGCAGCCTTCTCGTTAGCTCCAATCAGCTCAATAACCTCAGTGTGGATCTTCTCAATGGATCGGATCAGCTCAGTAAAGATCTTCTCACTTTCCTTTATTTCTATGCATGCATATCTCTGAGTGAAAGAACACAGTAGAGGAGACATGGTTAGAATTGATATCAAAAACACATCAGCCATAGACAGTAAACTTCTGTAGATGTGTTCCAGTCCATCTGTTAATAATAATAATAATAATAATAATAATAATAATAATAATACCCCCCTCTTGTCAATACCCACTTTCAGTGACTCCACAGCCTGTTTCAGCTCCTCAATTTCTTTCAGTCTCTCCTGGATTCGCTGTTGTATTTCTGTCTGTGTCTCTCCCAGCTGCTTCTGTGTAGAAACACAGTGACACAGTGACATTTCTGATGGGGCATTGAGTGATATCCTGTCACACCCAACACAGGCCTGTTTAAGTATGCTATTGAAACTAACAGAATCATTTTATTTCAAATATATTTTATGTTTTCTTGTCCCCTTACCTCTTTACAATGTGTGCAATAATTCTGAGTCAAATATATTTTGACTTCAGTTCTAGTTGCAAGCCAAAGACATCTGTAGCACAGGCTAGATCAGACAACATGTGTGTATAATAGTAAGATACAACACCATCTAGTGCACAGCTACCAGCAATACAAAAGGACACTTGATCCACAGTAGCTGTCCACTAGATGGTACTGTTTCATACTAGTAACAGTGAATGATGGCTGATCTAGCATGTGTTACATGTTTGTTTTGTTAAGCACCTAGGAAACTGAAGAAGCTTTCTATTTAATGGATATTTAGGGTTTCTGATTTCCTGTTTTAACCGATAAACACAGATAAAACAGCCCTGATACAAAACAATGAAATCGGTGTATACCCAATAAACACCAGACAAACACTGGGCATGGTTACTCAATTCATGTTGACTTCATCCCTTTCCATGTGAAAAAATACAATAAAATAACCTAAAACCAAAAAAAAAAAATCCCTTTCCCAGCGCAGACGGGCAATGAACCTCCTTCCTGACTTGAATCTATCATTGATTCATTCTGAATACTTTAAACTGAGTGGCAGCACATTCCTGCATTTTCTATTGGAGGATTGCACACGCTTGAGATTTAAAACGAGATTACAATTAGAAACGGAGGGTTGTTCTTGCTCGTGGGATTTAAAGCTATATTACAGTTCAATAGGGAGGATTCACACACTCGTGGAATTAAAAACACAATTGCAAATTGTGAAGAAATGTAAAAAATGTCTAAATACACAAAATCGTCAAAAGAATGAGCCCGTGACCAGAAGGACTTCACTGTGGAAGAGAGCAAAGGAAAGAGGGGACTTGTAGGGTGAGCGAAAGAAATTGTAGATTTCAACAAACAAAATCCCAAATAGATTATTACATTTCGTTTTTAACTAACTTAAGCATATCTATTTTAATCATGTAAAAATGTGTTTTAACACACGAAATTAAGCTACTGTTTCTGCCTGGCGGCCATCTTGGATTTGAGTTGTGCCCTCTACTGACTTTGAGCCTTCATAATTAAAATAAAGAAAATATGTCTACAAAAAGATGAACACTTTCCCAATAAAAACAATTCTTCTCAGCTAGATGGTGGTTATAAATTCAAAGATAAAACATTTTAAATGTACAGGCAAGCCTCTCAAAAACACACCCCCTCACTGTGGGCAGACTGGCAAGAACGGCATGGCACGGGCACAGCAGCTCTGCCAGTGCAGATAGATGCATATGTGTCACTTTTAAAGGCACGGGCACAGCAGCTCTGCCAGTGCAGATAGATGCGTATGTGTCATTTTTAAAGACATGGGTTTTGTTTACTATATATTTCCACCACATCACTACAAACACAAGCATGGCTGGCTCTTGGTTTAATGAAATTAATAAACACAGAAAAACAGAAGCCCTGTGAATATTGAATATCATATTAATCTTGTATATTGCATATCATATTAATCTGGTATATTGAATATCATATTAATCTTGTATATTGTATATCATATTAATCTTGTATATTGAATATCATATTAATCTGGTATATTGAATATCATATTAATCTTGTATATTGTATATCATATTAATCTTGTATATTGAATATCATATTAATCTTGTATATTATATATCATATTAATCTTGTATATTGTATATCATATTAATCTTGTATATTGTATATCATATTAATCTTGTATATTGAATATCATATTAATCTTGTATATTGAATATCATATTAATCTTGTATGTTGGATATCATATTAATCTTGTATATTGTATATCATATTAATCTTGTATATTGAATATCATATTAATCTTGTATGTTGGATATCATATTAATCTTGTATATTGTATATCATATTAATCTTGTATATTGGATATCATATTAATCTTGTATATTGTGTATCATATTAATCTTGTATATTGTATATCATATTAATCTTGTATATTGTGTATCATATTAATCTTGTATATTGGATATCATATTAATCTTGTATATTGTCTATCATATTAATCTTGTATATTGTTTATCATATTAATCTTGTATATTGTATATCATATTAATCTTGTATATTGTATATCATATTAATCTTGTATATTGTGTATCATATTAATCTTGTATATTGAATATCATATTAATCTTGTATATTGTATATCATATTAATCTTGTATATTGAATATCATATTAATCTTGTATATTGAGTATCATATTAATCTTGTATATTGAATATCATATTAATCTTGTATATTGAATATCATATTAATCTTGTATATTGTGTATCATATTAATCTTTGTCTTTTCTGCTTTTTTAAATGAGGTGCTTAAGTTTGCTGGGAATGTCATTTTTAAACAGTGTTACCAATTAAACTATAATATCTTAAACAATGCAACTCATATATGATTTTTTTAAGTTGCAAGATACATATTAAAAACACTAGGAATACAAATCATGCTAATTTTACACTACAAATTCCAATGCACCACAAAACAGCTGAACAAATCCTTCTTACCCTGTGAGGCAGGGCTGAGGTCCTTCACGTGCAAACAGTGTGTTTTTGTTTGATTGTAAATAATGTTTTTGCTAATCAAGTGTGTGCTAGGTATGGCAGGGCATATTCAAATCCAGGTGTGGAATGCAGCTAGGTGTTAATTGATTAATTGATTATCTCTTAGCCCTGGCCACATGCCTTTAAAAAGGGGCTGAAAAGCCAGTTTCTTGGATCTACAAGCAGGGATACAGACTTTCTGGGAAGGAGAGTGTTGCTGTAGGATCCTCACGACTGCGTGTGTTAACCAGGGTGAGAAAAACACAAGAGGAAAAATGTATCTCGGATCACTGTGTGAGTTAACCAGGATCGCTGGTATTGGAAGGAATAGGGAACAAGTTTAAGGGATTTTAATCCCACCCAAGTCTAGAGAGGAGGTGTCAGGGAGACTGTTCCTGGAGCGGGACCTCCTTTCTTGTTTGGTCAACTTTTATTTTCTAGTTGTTTTCAAGCAGTGTTTTGTTTTGAATGTTTTGTGTTTTTTGTATCAAAGAAAACCTCCTGTGTCTCTCCTGTCAATCAGCAACAGCCACACCCGTAACAACACCCCTGTTACACCCTGAAATACATTGTAGTACATCATAGTTTAGATAGAGCAATTAAAAAACTAGGGCTCTTTAAATAGCTCTTAATATACAATTAAAATCTGATCTAATGTGAAACTGTATAACCTAAACAGACATGTTAAATATCCCTGGGAATTCTTATCTTCTAGGATAGCTACAAGGAAATGGTCAAACCCTTACCTGTTTCCCAGTCCTTTCTGCCTCAGCTGAGACGGTATCATGGCTCTTGTGTTCCTTGTCTGTACACAACAAGCAAATACAAGTCTGATCGGTTCTGCAGAAGACCTCCAAAACCTTCTGGTGTTCAGCACAAAGCTTCTGCTCCAGATCACCAATTGCATTGACCAGCTTGTGCCTCTTTAATGGAGTAACCTCACTGTGTGGCTTGACGTGTGTCTCACAGTAAGAGGCCAGGCACGTCAAACAGGATTTCACAGCTTTGAACTTTCTCCCAGTGCAGAAATCACACGGCACATCTCCAGGTCCAGCATAACTTTGAGCAGGAGGAGGATTGAGTCCTGTGTTCTTTAATTTCTCCACAACTTCAGCCAGCATGGTGTTTCTGCACAGATCAGGCCTTGGGGTAAAGGTTTTTCTGCACTGGGGGCAGCTGTAGACACCTGTATGATCAGTCTGATCCCAGCAGTTCTTAATACACCCCATACAGTAACTGTGTCCACATGGAATAGCGACTGGATCCTTCAATAGCTCCAGACACACTGAACAGGTAAATTGATCCTCTGACCACAAGTTTGAAGCCATTCTTGCTGCTTCGAGACAGAGAGACTGACGATTTCACAAGAAACGAAACTTCACTGCGCTGATTTCCTGGAGTTGTGTAAAGCTCTGAGAGGCGGGGTTTGGGACTGAGGCCAGGTTTAGACAAGCAGGGGGAGCAGAAACTGCCAAATCAGATATTCTATGAAACTGTTTCTAAATCCCCCAACAAATATTACAATGTTAAGATTAGGAATTAAACAACTGATATTAACAACTGTTTAATATCAGGGCTGAAGAGTCTGACTTTGTGTTTTAGCCCCAGATCTATAATATGTAAAATTAAGGAATGTTCTGTTACTCGTGTGTTTGTGATGACGGTTTGAACGGCATCTCGTTACTTTAGTAACGCCTTACTGTAATAATATTACTTTAGTCAATAACGAGGTAATATAACGCGTTTAGCTTTTAATGGCAGTAATAACATTACAGTTACTTTCCAAACAATAAACGCGCTTGCCTCGTTCTCTTGTCTCTGCTGCGCAGCTACATCGGTTGTCTTTTCTTGTTTTAAAGCCAGTATATTTCAGTGCGGTTATAACCGTAAACGCGACGCGCTCTTTATTATTTATTTATTTTATTTTAAATTCTTTATTTAGAAAGTCCATGTGAGCTACAAGTAGCTCGTTTAAAAAGTCGTGCTAGAAATAACAGCAGCAGGTTACAGGTTTCAAAAATAAAAATAATATAAACGCATAATGACAAGACAATACACAAAGTACACATCAGATTTACACAGGACACACACACGCCTGTTTAAGCACTAGAACAACAGCTTTTTTTTTTAATTCCCACAGGAGATGTCAGGTCTCAGTCCTGCGGGTAACAGGTTCCAGTCTGTAGCAGCAGAACAAAACGAAAGACTTTCTTCCCGCAGCACTTTTTCCAGACGGTGTATTAAAGTATTGTGTGTCTCAGACATTACGATAGGCTGTATTTACAGGTAAACTCAGAAACAAGCTGTTTAAATAAACTGGTAATGTGTTGTGTGCCCCTTTAAAGAGAATCCGATTCCAGTGATAATTCCTTGTGTTAGCAGGCGATCGCAAGTTTAATGTAGAATACGCGCTGCAGTGATGCGCTAGCGGAGTACACGGGAGCACACAGATACACATCCTGTTACACATTGTATCGATCTTCTTCAGCGATTCCTCACTAGCAGACCCGCACATCACATCATTATAGTCTAGAATAGGGAACACAAGTGACTCATTTAAACCTTGCTGTAAAGCTTACACAGTGGCGCTGACCACACAATACTCCAAGCTGCCTTCCAATTTTACTACATACATCTTTAATGGGTTTATCAAATTGAAGAGTTGTGTCAATATAAACCCCTAGATATTTAAAAGTGTCGTTTCTCTCCAATGCTGTGGTATTATAAGTAACACGAGAGAAATTTGAACTAGTATTTTGTATCATTTTCTCCGAACCAAATAGCATGATATTTGTCTTTTTTTCATTTAAGATCAGACCATTTTTATTTATATTTTCAGTCACCATACGTCACGGATATCGCGACGTTTCCCTTACAGGGATATCCCGGACACACACAGAGCCCTCTGCGTTCTGATTGGCTCTTATTCTCGCCCTTCCATTGGCTGATGGAAGTGGTTTGGATTTTCAGTTCTGGCGGGTTCTACATCGAGAAGGGTTTGTGTGCAGAACGGAGATCTTCCTCACTGTACCTGCGTCACTGTACCTGCGTCACCGTGCGAGTGCGTGCGCAGCTCCTAAAGAACGACATTCAGGGGTTTCTGGGGTTTCGTCACAACGGCAGCAGCTTGCGTGGTCTTGCGCGCATCATTATTACATATAAGCACTCTGATTTATTATAGAACTGTAAATTGCCTATGAGACAATACAACAACAATTAGCCAACAAGAAAATGAATGTTAAAACTGTCAGATCAGAATAACACCGGTGTCGGTTTCCCATCAGTCAGCTTTGCTTCAAGACATACAGCTCAGTAATGTTCCTGCTCCATAATCTGAAGTCTGTCTGAATTGCTTATTTTATATTAAACAGATCCGTATGTACAGAACGGTGTCTAATGATTCTGTTGTTCATTTATTAAGTTGAACAGATGAAGTGGATAGGGTGTGCTTGATTCGTGTCTGCCTTTCTCCTGCTTTAACAACTTTGCTTAGAAAATATTTTATGCAAAGTATGTTAAAGTGACGTGGTCTTGAAATCTAAATGCTGTATTAATATTGTATTTTAAACATACGCTGGCAGCGTGTAACGGTTACGTTTATTAGAATAAATGACGGTGGGCTACAGTTTTCTTTGTTCTGCTGGCTGTGTTTAACAGCTTTGAATTGGAGTAAAACGTTAAGAAGATATGAAAAGTGTTGTCAGTCAGAATAGAATAATATGATTCTTCTGCTGCTGGTGGCTGAAGGGGACCCCAAGACCTCTGCTTTTTTTCTGCCTCCCCATTTATTTTGACCACCAGCCGCTACTGTTAATGAGAAGTGATGGATTGAGAGTATACAGTGTGGGGTGGGGAGTGTTGAGGAGGGGGTGCTGTTAATGAGAAGTGATGGATTGAGAGTATACAGTGGGGGGGGGAGTGTTGAGGGGGGGATGCTGTTAATGAGAAGTGATGGATTGAGAGTATACAATGTGGGGTGGGGAGTGTTGAGGAGGGGGTGCTGTTAATGAGAAGTGATGGATTGAGAGTATACAGTGGGGTGGGGAGTGTTGAGGAGGGGGTGCTGTTAATGAGAAGTGATGGATTGAGAGTATACAGTGTGGGGTGGGGAGTGTTGAGGAGGGGGTGCTGTTAATGAGAAGTGATGGATTGAGAGTATACAGTGTGGGGTGGGGAGTGTTGAGGAGGGGTGCTGTTAATGAGAAGTGATGGATTGAGAGTATACAGTGTGGGGGGGGGAGTGTTGAGGAGGGGGTGTTAATGAGAAGTGATGGATTGAGAGTATACAGTGTGGGGTGGGGAGTGTTGAGGAGGGGGTGCTGTTAATGAGAAGTGATGGATTGAGAGTATATAGTGTGGGGTGGGGAGTGTTGAGGAGGGGGTGCTGGAGATGAACTGTGCTGGAGCTGGGAGCTGTAAGTTGGGAGCTGGGTGCTGTGCTGTGTGAGAAGCTGAGAAATCAGATTGCAACTCAAGCTGTGGACTTGGAGGATTGGAGCTGTGTGAGATCACTAAGAGCAGTAGTTGAGGATCAGTGGGTTTCCTACCTGGGAGCAGTGTGTTCATGAGCAGTGTTATATACACCCCCTCCCTTTAGACCTCTCTCCCTCTCTCTTTCTCAAGCACTTAGCCTGGGTAGACTGGCTGCACGGGGCTTTCATGTGTTTTAAATGGGATGTTTTAGTCTTTTAGGGGCTGTTAGCTTGACTAACCATCTGGAAGTGTCTGATAGCTTGATCCCAGAGTCGAGAAGCGACTGAAATCATTTGAACCCGAGCTCGCGCTCTGAAAACAACAGAGCCTCACGGGCTCGTGCCAGCTGGGCACGCTGAAGATGTGAAAAACCTGCTTTTATTTGATCCCACAATATTGTACTGTCTCCTTTCATTCAGTTTGTAACTTTGTTATCTTTTTGGTGTTTGTCTATCCAGAGCGGACCTTTCAGTTCTTCTATACTTCACACCCTCAGCTTCTGGGAGGATTCAGGACTGTACCTGTAGTGTTCTTTGAGCAGCTTCACAATAGTATTACCCTGCTATCATTGGCTCCTTCAACTGGCAGGCAAACCTTTGAAAGATACAATAGGCTGAATCGCTCTGTTTTTTTCTTCTTAGATCAGACCCAGCAAGCACTGGACAAAGACCTGTATGAAATAGGCTGGTCTGCTGGTATTGTTTAGTTAAAGCAACACTGTGTGGTCATTGTTATAGTAGAATATCTTTTATGTGTGTTTAACATTTTCTCCAAAGCTTTTTTGTGCACTTCACGTTTCCAGAGAGCAGCTGCTGTTGACAGTCCAGTTAGTTTATGCTCATTTCAGAAGTAGGCGCAGAAGAAAATATTTATAGAACATTAAAACTTTACAAAACATTTGAAGAAAAAGTACATGAAAAAAGATTTACATTAAATAGTGTACATGAATGTAAAAATGGTTATTAAACGACCTGCTTATTTAAATATAAAAGTTTTGTTTTTAATGTAAAATCTGATTATAAGCATTATTACGGTTAAAATGAACTGTGCTTGCATTTAATAAAACTATGCATTGAATAAAACAGTGGATTTAATAAAACAGTGGATTTAATAAAACAATGTATTTAATTAAACAGTGCTGAAGGTTTTGTGAATCTGGCCCAACATTTCCAATTGAATCAAGTGAAAAGAATCCCTTCAACAATAATCTGCGCAGCTGCAGAGTTTGTCCTGAAGAGGGCGACAAAGGTCAGGCTTAAAACATGTTTCTGCTTTTCCACTGTGGGCAGATTGCACATGTAATGCAATTTGAATGTGATTTACGATATCCATGGAAATGTCTTCTTTCTTGAGATGATATTTCATTCACATTATTGTTAAAATAAGCAAACAATTATAATATTGAAACTGCCTCACGCGTAGACGCGATGCATCTAATTAGATGCTTGTTAGGGTAATTATCCAACCATTTCAGAAATCCGATGAGATAATTTACAAACATAATAATAATAATAATAATAATAATAATAATAATAATAACAACAACAACAACACGAGGAAAAGGCATCTTGTACCTATTGCTTGCCTGTATAAAGGTACGCATGAAGCTCCATGTTTAAATTGTTACCGAAGAGATTCCCCAGTGCTGTACCATGCTAAAAAAAACACCTTGATCAAAGGGAAGCCGATATCCAACAACCCTTGTATTGAGGAGACTAAACTGCAGTTCTTTGTTTCTCCCAACAGGGGGTGATAATGCCTCAGTGTTGGATGTATTTTAATCCCTTCAGTTCTGACCAGCACTTCTGGATTTCTTCAAAGGGAACAACAAATGGGACAAAAACATAGGAAAACCTGCTACATGCAGCACACACTTTTGTGTCATCCACAGGCCTGATTGAAATGGTATCCCTGACATGTATTCTGTGATGTGTAAAAGATGCATCTCCCTGACACAAGTCTGTTTCAGTCACGATGGGATCACAGGGCAATAGATCTGAGACTTTTGATAGAGGGCTGATAAGAGGTGCTTGGTTGGCTGGTGCTTCCATTTTCAAGGCGGCACAAATTATTACTGAGGCTTATTCACAAGGAACAGTCTCTAAAGTGATGTGCCTCTCTCTATGTATGGGCCATTCTGACTTGACTGCAGATTTCCACCCCCAATACAACCCAACCTGAAGGAATGAGAGGCTGGTAATCATTGAGGAATGGTCCCATATCCCTCCAGCACAATTTAAAAAGCACCTTGCAGAATCGCTACCTGCCACGTCCAATCAGTGCCGTGCTGGCTGCCCATGGACACCCTACACCATATTGACACTGCTATGGCAGGTGTTTCCATTTTTTTGTACAAATAATGAAAAACCTTTCAACAAACAGATTAATTTTTAAATAAAAATAATAAATGACCCAGACAATTAAGTGTAAATCATGTGTGTTTAATGTGAGTTGTCCTGATTTGTTTACAGCGAATATACAGTTTTATATTTTCATTTATTGCAGATTTCTTATATCATCTATTCAGTGTTTATAACACATTATAAATGCTGTTACTACGCTGTATTACCGTATTACTTCAATTTGGCGCTGCTGCATTTATTTTAAATTTAAATGACTGCGGCACTTAAGAGTGCAGCCTTTATACGAGGGCGATCTTTATTAATATGATTTTCAAACGCTGCCGATATTTTATTACATGACCTCATGACATTTTAGAAGTCAGGCGGCTGCTTATTTTCTGTAATACGGTAGCCTACCTGTATGTAGCAGCATGTGTGGCTATGACGGTTACCGAGAGCCTATTAGGTGGGAGTTGAAAGGTCAGGGGAGTACTATACCAGCGAATCAGGAGTGTGTATTAGTTGTTAAGGGGCAGGACAATGCTGGTGTGGCAGTGGAGTCCACGAGAGTGACGTAGATGTTTTCTGTCCCAAAAATGATCTCCGAATATCAGTTTGATTTCTGTAAAAACTACAATACATCCTACCCGCTTATGTTTTTCCTTCCTCACTGTGACCTGCGTGTTTGTAATTTCTCTGCAAGAGAAAACCGGAACTAACTCTTCTCATAGATAGTAAGCACACTGTATCTATTTGTACAGGAATTACAATTGAACTAAAAACCACCTATAGGAACTTCAGAATGTCACCAGGGTGTCACAGTTCACACCCAATTGTAGCCGACTACACCACCTGGTGGTTATGGTCACCAGGACCCAGTATAACCATTACGTGTACCAATTTTTACTTTACACAGGTTCGTTAAATATTGCGACAGCAGGATGCAGGATCAGAGACCAGCACACCCAGGGACAGACAGCACAAGCGTTAACAGTTTAAAATAGATTTTATTTTTATAAAATATAAAACAAAATGTTTAAAACCAACCAATCACCACCCACATTATGACAAGGGTGGAAAAGTAGCAAATAAAAAAACTACATCCACTACTTTGATAGGGTGAAAAGTAGCAAAAGAAAATCTATTTAGGCCACGCCCACTTGCTGCAGGACCGAAATAACCGTCCTGCGTGGCCCCCTCTATTTCTATGGAGGCAAGAGTAAAACTGTTCACGGCAGTTTCAAAACACAAGTAAAACTGGCCTACCTTCCCTTTAAAAACACTAAAGCAACTATTTGCTACAATATAGATAAAAAGGACACAAAATAGACACATCATTACTAAAAACAGCACGAACATTCCATTGGCTTCTAATTGAAATGCAGGCGCTCCTTATAAATCAAACGAGATCAAACTAAATCAAAAGCAAATACACAAGTACACCAGACCCAGGGAAAGCACTGGGGGATAAAAACTGCATATATAACTAAAAACAGGGGGGCTAACAAACCACCTGATAAACAAACAAAAAAAATACAAGAGAGTAATACCTTCCCTGTATTTCTGTTAAGCTCGCCTGGTTAACATTACTCTGCAGTTATTACTGTGTTTTGTTCCAGACTCGTATCCACGCCGCTTCCGTCCCTGTTGCTGCTGCCGTACTTGATTCCAAATACAGATCCACGCCGCTCGCGTCCCGAGGCTGCTTTCACTTTCACTCTTCCTTTCTTCTCTTCTCTTTTCCTCTGCGCTTTTTTCTCTGTTGCTTTCTTCTTCCTGTTGAATACAGAAACGTCCCCTACCTTTCTGTACAACCGACCTATTGCCCGTTGACCTAAATTATTTCCACCTGTACCTGATCAAATCATTAGTCTGCTCGTAATGTCAGGTTTTAAATCTAAAGGTCATTTAGTGTTTGATGAGACCCCATATATACACAGTTCCATGAACACATACATTTCAATAATATAGCGTAAGATCCTGTGTGAGACAAAGTATAGGATTTCAATCTCTGGAAGAAGTGGCTCAACTGTTTATTGTACAGGTCTGGTCTGTTGTCAGTCTTCCACTAGCTTCATTTCTCAGTCCTTACCTAGTTTCACATGCACTCTGTGTAACCCCCAACTGCCTGTAGTTGCAGAACTTTGGCTATGGTTTTTCACTTTTCACCTGACACGACCACTTGTTCTGCTTTTATATATCAGATGCATGTGTTCACCTGACACGACCACTTGTTCTGCTTTTATATATCAGATGCATGTGGTTTCTATTATCGCATATATGTAGATACGTGCAAGATTGTCTGTTTGTCTCTTTCTCAGAAAACCATATTTTCATACTCCTCACATCTCACACGTTCCCTTGTGGTACTGTCAGCCACCTTCAGTTATGTGAAAAGTTAAATAGAGAGTCCAGTTCATTATTATTATTATTATTATTATTATTATTATTATTATTATTATTATTTTATTATTATTAATTAGTCTTTTAGCAGGCGCTTTTATCCAAAGCGACTTCCGAGACCAGTGGCTGAACTATGCATCCGACTGCTGCTGCTGCAGTCACTTACAATAGGACCTCGGTTTACTTCTCATCCGATGGACGCCACTAAACTTGCCAGTTCAATATTCCACTTACCTGGGATCATGTTCAGAGCCCTGAGGTATCCCTGTTCATCTGGGCCGCCTTCTGTCAGACATAAGAGTTCCAGGGTATCTTCGGGTGAGCTCAAAGGTCCAGTATGGGTCTTGTATGAAGGATCGCAGTGTCTTTATGGCTGTGGTAGTTTATGTTGGTAATAGTTGTGGGTTAGGTAGTAAAATATGAAACAGTATGTGAAAAATATAATA
Organism: Huso huso; assembly: GCA_036884735.1. Taxonomy (NCBI): domain Eukaryota; kingdom Metazoa; phylum Chordata; class Actinopteri; order Acipenseriformes; family Acipenseridae; genus Huso; species Huso huso. The sequence goes on along the minus strand of CM072692.1, from coordinate 7,214,853 downwards.
ACAGAGCATCGACACACATTATAAATATCATGTAGTATTACATCTGATAGGTAAAAGCTTCATCTTTCATATATTCATTTTAAATCTCCTGTAGAGAGGAGGTCATCCATGTTCTTTTGAGTTTTGTGTTAATCAAATAGAAGTTTAATTAACTGATTGGTCTTCATTTTAATACTTTTTTTACTGATTCTTCATACAATTGTAAACCCCTTAGACTCAATAATTCATATCTATTGAAATCTATGGCTGGATCGGCTATCATATTGATATTACAAGTAAAAGGAAACAGGGCAGCTCAAGCAATTTTGGAGGCTCTCTGCAAAAAAAATGAAAGGGGGTGGGGGGGGCTATATACATATTTTATTACCAGAGAAAGCTGTGTGTCTGTAAGTGAGTGCCAGTGTAGAAAGCTGTGTGTCTGTAGGTGAGTGCCAGTGTAGAAAGCTGTGTGTCTGTAGGTGAGTGCCAGTGTAGAAAGCTGTGTGTCTGTAGGTGAGTGCCAGTGTAAAAGCTGTGTGTCTGTAGGTAAGTGCCAGTGTAGAAAGCTGTGTGTCTGTAGGTAAGTGCCAGTGTAGAAAGCTGTGTGTCTGTAGGTAAGTGCCAGTGTAGAAAGCTGTGTGTCTGTAGGTAAGTGCCAGTGTAGAAAGCTGTGTGTCTGTAGGTGAGTGCCAGTGTAGAAAGCTGTGTGTCTGTAGGTAAGTGCCAGTGTAGAAAGCTGTGTGTCTGTAGGTAAGTGCCAGTGTAGAAAGCTGTGTGTCTGTAGCTGAGTGCCAGTGTAGAAAGCTGTGTGTCTGTAGCTGAGTGCCAGTGTAGAAAGCTGTGTGTCTGTAGGTAAGTGCCAGTGTAGAAAGCTGTGTGTCTGTAGGTAAGTGCCAGTGTAGAAAGCTGTGTGTCTGTAGGTGAGTGCCAGTGTAGAAAGCTGTGTGTCTGTAGGTAAGTGCCAGTGTAGAAAGCTGTGTGTCTGTAGGTAAGTGCCAGTGTAGAAAGCTGTGTGTCTGTAGGTGAGTGCCAGTGTAAGAAAGCTGTGTGTCTGTAGGTAAGTGCCAGTGTAGAAAGCTGTGTGTCTGTAGGTGAGTGCCAGTGTAGAAAGCTGTGTGTCTGTAGGTGAGTGCCAGTGTAGAAAGCTGTGTGTCTGTAGGTAAGTGCCAGTGTAGAAAGCTGTGTGTCTGTAGGTGAGTGCCAGTGTAGAAAGCTGTGTGTCTGTAGGTGAGTGCCAGTGTAGAAAGCTGTGTGTCTGTAGGTGAGTGCAAGTGTAGAAAGCTGTGTGTCTGTAGGTGAGTGCCAGTGTAGAAAGCTGTGTGTCTGTAGGTGAGTGCCAGTGTAGAAAGCTGTGTGTCTGTAGGTGAGTGCCAGTGTAGAAAGCTGTGTGTCTGTAAGTGAGTGCCAGTGTAGAAAGCTGTGTGTCTGTAGGTGAGTGCCAGTGTAGAAAGCTGTGTGTCTGTAGGTGCCAGTGTAGAAAGCTGTGTGTCTGTAGGTAAGTGCCAGTGTAGAAAGCTGTGTGTCTGTAAGTGAGTGCCAGTGTAGAAAGCTGTGTGTCTGCAGGTGAGTGCCAGTGTAGAAAGCTGTGTGTCTGTAGGTAAGTGCCAGTGTAGAAAGCTGTGTGTCTGTAGGTAAGTGCCAGTGTAGAAAGCTGTGTGTCTGTAGGTAAGTGCCAGTGTAGAAAGCTGTGTGTGTCTGTAGGTAAGTGCCAGTGTAGAAAGTTGTGTGTCTGTAGGTAAGTGCCAGTGTAGAAAGCTGTGTGTCTGTAGGTAAGTGCCAGTGTAGAAAGCTGTGTGTCTGTAGGTAAGTGCCAATGTAGAAAGCTGTGTGTCTGTAGGTGAGTGTCAGTGTAGAAAGCTGTGTGTCTGGAGGTAAGTGCCAGTGTAGAAAGCTGTGTGTCTGTAGGTGCCAGTGTAGAAAGCTGTGTGTCTGTAGGTAAGTGCCAATGTAGAAAGCTGTGTGTCTGTAGGTAAGTGCCAATGTAGAAAGCTGTGTGTCTGTAGGTGAGTGCCAGTGTAGAAAGCTGTGTGTCTGTAGGTAAGTGCCAGTGTAGAAAGCTGTGTGTCTGTAGGTGCCAGTGTAGAAAGCTGTGTGTCTGTAGGTAAGTGCCAGTGTAGAAAGCTGTGTGTCTGTAAGTGAGTGCCAGTGTAGAAAGCTGTGTGTCTGCAGGTGAGTGCCAGTGTAGAAAGCTGTGTGTCTATAGGTGAGTGCCAGTGTAGAAAGCTGTGTGTCTGTAGGTAAGTGCCAGTGTAGAAAGCTGTGTGTCTGTAGGTAAGTGCCAGTGTAGAAAGCTGTGTGCACCATTAAAGGCCTATGTACAAACGATAATCAAATCAGTTAAAACTAGTTTTAAAACCACTTACTTTTGTTGAAAGCGACATGATATAACTTTAGGTTAAGTGTCACGGAATGCTTTGCTGCCTGTGAGAATTGAGCAACACTCATATCATGTAACTAAATTAAATGTAACTTCTTGTTAACCTCTTATAAAGCCATATTGACAAGGAAATAGATTGTGCACGCAACTATTCGAAACAAAGTGCACAGTAATAACGAAACTTAAGGAAGACATATTTCTTGATAATGATGGAGTTCAAATAAATTATCACAAACGCAACTTGAAGGGCCTGCATTGCACATGTAAAGTTACCCATCATTTAACCAGCTCTCTTGATCTGAAACTTGAGTTTATTTTTGCCACACAGAAAATCTCATGCATAATATACTTGCATATCTGTGGAGCGCCCTTTCCCTGCTGTTGCTCCTATTAAAGCACCCATTAGAATGTAAAAAATGAGACATTTTGATAACACAGATTAGCTTCTTTTTTGTCTCAGTCATGGCTCCTGTTAGTGCTCCTAGTGAAAGTCCTACAGTGGACTAATTCACTCGCCTCTCATTGCTGCGTTTCACTTTTCTCTGGAGGAGTGGGTTCAAATCTGGGGGGCTAAGTGGCACAGATACAGACAGACAGTGTGCTAATTCATTAGCTTCTAATTCCTGCCTTTCACCTCTAGGGGCCTGGGTTCTCTGTCCCTGTGCACTAAAATGAATAAGCAAAGTTCTGTTTAGCCATACTGTACTGGAGTTCTGAGATATGGTAGAAGGGGTCCAAATCCTGGTATAAAAATGCAGGTACAGTACATGCACATAGACACACACAAGCATAACAATGAGACACACACATACAGAGACACAGGTGGTGACACATTACCAAACACACACAGTTTACAGTAAAAAACAATGAATCTTATTATTTCAATGTATAGTTACAAAGGTTAGGGTTGTCAGGTTTAGGGGCAAAAAGTCAGCAATTCTGTAACCCATCACAGGGTGTTGAATTAACTTTAAAGTATGTGGCACTTACAAAGTAGCAAGGGGCATCAGTCATAGAGGTGTGTAGCGGCAAGGAGGGAGAGTGTGAGAGAGGTTTGCATGGTTTAAGGGCAGCAGTGTGGAGTAGTGGTTGGGGCTCTGGGCTCTTGACCGGAGGGTTGTGGGTTCAATCCCTGGTAGGGGACACTGCTGCTGTACCCTTGAGCAAGGTACTTTACCTAGATTGCTCCAGTAAAAACCCAACTGTATAAATGGGTAACTGTATGTAAAAATAATGTGATATCTTGTAACAATTGTAAGTCGCCCTGGATAAGGGCGTCTGCTAAAATAAATAATAATAATAATAATAATAATAATAATAATTTAAGCATGTGCTAGACTAGTAGTGGTCTTTGTAGTGTGAGACAAAGTACTGCATTAGTGCAATATGGGGTTTTATTTCAGCACTGCTCACAGCAAGGCAAGACCAACAAGAAGAAAAATTGAAATTGGAGCATCAAGGCCTCGGCAATACAAGACTGGCTGAATATTTGTGTGGAATTGGTGACCGCACCTTTAATTGTGTCCACTTGTAATATTGCAAACAGCATGCTGCAGCTCCCATGCTCAGTGTTAGTGGAGTCCTGATCTGACAGCATGCTGCAGCTCCCATGCTCAGTGTTAGTGGAGTCCCTGATCTGACAGCATGCTGCAGCTCCCATGCTCGTGTTGGTGGGTCCTGATCTGACAGCATGCTGCAGCTCCATGTTCAGTGTTAGTGTCTCCTGATCTGACAGCATGCTGCAGCTCCCATGTTCAGTGTTAGTAACGTCCTGATCTGAAAGCATGCTGCAGCTCCCATGCTCAGTGTTAGTAAAGTCCCGATTTGACAGCATGCTGCAGCTCCCATGCTCAGTGTTAGCGACTCCTGATCTGACAGCATGTTGCAGCTCCCATGCTTAGTGTTAGTGAAGTCCTGATCTGACAGCATGCTGCAGCTCCCATGTTCAGTGTTAGTGGAGTCCTGATCTGACAGCATGTTGCAGCTCCCATGCTTAGTGTTAGTGGAGTCCTGATCTGACAGCATGCTGCAGCTCCCATGCTCAGTGTTAGTAACTCCTGATCTGACAGCATGCTGCAGCTCCCATGCTCAATGTTAGTGGAGTCCTGATCTGACAGCATGCTGCAGCTCCCATGCTCAATGTTAGTGGAGTCCTGATCTGACAGCATGCTGCAGCTCCCATGCTCGTGTTAGTGGAGTCCTGATCTGACAGCATGCTGCACCTCCCATGCTCAATGTTAGTGGAGTCCTGATCTGACAGCATGCTGCAGCTCCCATGCTCGTGTTAGTAGAGTCCTGATCTGACAGCATGCTGCACCTCCCATGCTCAATGTTAGTGGAGTCCTGATCTGACAGCATGCTGCACCTCCCATGCTCAATGTTAGTGGAGTCCTGATCTGACAGCATGCTGCAGCTCCCATGCTCAGTGTTAGTGACTCCTGAACTGACAGCATGCTGCAGCTCCCATGTTCAGTTATTATTATTATTATTTATTTCTTAGCAGACACCCTTATCCAGGGCGACTTACAGTAATAAACAAAAATACATTTCAAGAATCACAGTACAAGTACTAATAGGTGGAGGTGAGCCAGTCTTCTAGTGCAGGCGGAGCGGAGAGGTCGAGTGGGGGTGTAGGGAGAGATGAGGGTCTGGAGGTAGCTGGGTGCAGTCTGGTCAAGGCATCTGTAGGCTAGTACAAGAGTCTTGAACTGGATGCAAGCGGTGATCGGGAGCCAGTGGAGTGAGCAGAGCAGTGGAGTTGTGTGGGAGAAGCGAGGCAGAGAGAACACCAGGCGAGCAGCAGAGTTCTGGATGAGCTGGAGCAGACGGCTGGCGGACACAGGGAGGCCAGCCAGGAGGGAGTTGCAGTAGTCTAGGCGGGAGAGTACCAAGGCCTGGACCAGGAGCTGGGTGGCGTAGTTGGTGAGAAAGGGTCAGATTCTTCGTATGTTGCTCAGGAAGAATTGGCAAGTGCGTGCCAGAGTGGAGATGTGCTGGGAATAAGAGACAGGGTCCAGGTGACTCCGAGTTTCTTAGCTGAAGAGGAGGAGAGAGTGTGGTAGATTCCAGAGGAACAGAGATAGAGATCAGAGGAGGGGGAGGAGGGGGAAAAAGGAGGTCAGATTTAGAGGTTGATTATGAGGTGATGCGAGTGCATTCAGGAGGAGATAGCAGACAGACAAGTAGAGATACGGGAGGGGATGGTGGAGTCAGAGGTGGCGAAGGAAAAAAATCTGGCATCATCAGCATAGAAATGGTATGAGAAAACCATAGGATGCAATGGCCAGGGGCCCAGGGTGGGTGTACAGATAGAACAGGAGAGGACCCAAGACTGACCTTTATTACATATCGTGCAAACCTTTTCCACTACATTTATTAAATCAACACTCATTCAATCTGAAATAACCCGGACCAGTGTTAGAGCTATAGACTATAGCAAACTGTAAGTCCTATTATGAAATTATGTTTAAAAAACCCCCAAAACTAAACTTCCCGAATGTGATTGTCGTAGCTCCACGGATGACATCCTTACACGTCCCTCAGTTTGTGGTGGTTGAGCAGCGCTGGCTGTTCCAGCCTGTAGAGCGGCTCTTACACCAGCAGCAGCTCTTGGCAGCGCGATGATTGCATGTGAGTTACTGGAATCCGCCAGGATGTCTTTCTGAAACGTGAACCTGACCGAGTCCGTGGAGATTCACCCGCCCGTCCGAAGAATGATGGCGTCACCCAAGCGGGCGGGGCTCATTTTACATACAAACTCAGATTTAGCTGCCAGTTAAATATTTAGCTAAATGTTAAATCTTGTTAAGGATTTAAGATTTATTTAAATATTTAGCTAAATGTTAAACTGTGTAACTAGTTTTATAAATTATATCTGAATGTACACATTTAAAAAATATTTATTTCTTTTCACAACATTTAAAAATCTGGGAAAAAATACAAGATTTAAGTTAAATCTCGGGAAAAAAACTCAGCGATACGGCCCGAACTCGACCGGCAAAACATCTTGTCAAGGTACTTCAATATTTCAACTTATCACAATGATAGGCTACATCATTTTTCTTTGTATTTTCCGTCCTTTTTAAACTTCTTCTTCTTCGTTGTTCGGTTATTATTGATGTTTAAGCAAAATAACTTCGACGTCCGCAGGTTCCAGTCATGTGACTTATGATGACAGAGTATGCTGACTGCCAAAGGGGCTTCGCATACTTGTGAAGATGGAGTCTTCAAAATAAGTGAGCTTTTAATAAACTGATATTTCCTAAGACACAAGCATACAACTATTCCACTATAATTTGGTAAAACTATTATTGTGTTAAATACGTGGAGAACATAAGAAAGTTTCCAAGCGAGAGGAGGCCCCATTCGTTTATCTTGCTCGTTTGGTTGTTAGTAACTTGATCCCAGAATCTCATCAAGCAGCTTCTTGAAGGATCCCAAGGTGTCAGCTTCAACAACATTACTGGGGAGTTGGTTCCAGACCCTCACAATTCTCTCTTTAAAAAGTGCCTCCTATTTTCTGTTCTGAATACCCCTTTATCTAATCTCCATTTGTGACCCCTGGTCCTTGTTTCTTTACTGCACAATACTGTTATTTTGGAACTGCATCAGTGACTTGGAGAAAAAACGTCTTATTTAGTTTCAGGGCAAATCGGGTAACCCTAACGACATGAACAGTGCGAGAAACTCAAGCTCTAATATAAATTTGGTCAGACACCAAAATCCAAGCAGATCAACTAGACAAAACATACAAAAAAAAGATCATAGTTTTTTTTTCCTATTAAGTGCTGTTGTAACTGTTAGTATTAACCTGTATATTTAAAGTTCAAAATTAATCATTCAAAATGAAACATAATCTTAATTGATACAAAATTGTTTAAAATACAATGCTCCCATGGCACTCAATTAGCAACACAGGCGTTTCAAAACAGACCCAACATTTGAGTAACTGTGATAACAAGAAGCGGTCGGGATGATTTCAAACAGCATGAAAAGATAAGGGGCGGTCTAAAGAAAAAAGAAAAATGACATTTGAGCGCTGTACTCTTTAACAACGGGACTTGTTTCAATTGTGTTGCAGAGGAGAAACACAGCTAACTGAGAGGCAGGTGATTCAGTAGAGAGAGGCATGGACCCGACTCAAGGAGAAGAAGAAGGAGTAAAGAGAATGACCCTCCTGATATGTCACAAGAGCCTGCCAGGTACTGAAAGTCTTTTCTTATTAGTTCACGGTCGTGACATGCTGAATAATACCTTTACTAAGAAGCTGTTCAGGAATCCAAATCACTGAGCTGGTCTCAAGCCCAGGGTTCGAGTCTAGACCTCTCTGTGCTTTACAATGCTTCCCTATATACCAGACCTCTGTGCTTTACAATGCTTCCCTATGCTTTACCATACCTCTCTGTGCTTTACAATGCTTCTCTATGCTTTACTAGACCTCTCTGTGCTTTACAATGCTTCCCTATGCTTTTGCTATGCCTCTGTGCTTTACAATGCTTCCCTATGCTTTACCACACCTCTCTGTGCTTTACAATGCTTCCCCTATGCTTTACCAGACCTCTCTGTGCTTTACAGTGCATCCCTGTGCTTTACCAGACCTCTCTGTGCTTCCTGATGCTTCCCTATGCTTTACCAGACCTCTCTGGTTGCAGTGCTTCCCTATGCTTTACCAGACCTCTCTGCTTTACATGGCTTCCTATGGCACACCACACCTCTCTGTGCTTTAAAATGCTTCCCTAATGGCACCAGGACCTCTGTGCTTTCTGATGCTTCCCTATGCTTTACCAGACCTCTGTGCTTTACATGCTTCCCTCTGCATTACAATGGCTCCCTATAGCTTTACCAGACCTCCCAATGGGCTTTACAATGCTTCCCTATGCTTTTACAGACCTATCTGTGCTTTCAATGCTTCTCTGTGCTTTCAATGCTTCCCTATGCTTTACCAGACCTATCTGTGGTTGCAATGCTTCCCTATTCTTTACCAGACCTCTCTGTGCTTTGCAATGCTTCCCTGTATTGCTTTTACCAGACCTCTCTGTGCTTTACAAATGCTTCCATGTGCTTTACCAGACCTCTCTGTGCTTTACAATGCTTCCTATGCTTTACCAGACCTCTCTGTGCTTTACAATGCATCCCTGTGCTGTACCAGACCTCTGTGTGCTTTACAATGCTTCCCTATGCTTTACCAGACCTCTCTGTGCTTTACAATGCATCCCTGTGCTTTACCAGACCTCTGTGTGCTTTACAATGCTTCCTGTGCTTTCTCATTTCTTTCTCATTCATTTGAAAAACCGTGTTAATGAGTATTAATAAATAAGAAAAAGTCACAGTTAATCAAATTATTATTTTTATTAAATCACATTACTAAAATCTGAAAAAATAAACAGAACAAACATTTTTGGAAATCAAAAAACAAAACACACACAGAATAAAACAAACTTTAGTTCAATTTTTTTAAAAACTGTTACAGCACTGACTATTGGATGCCATTTTTAAATATATATAAAACATAACAATTCTTAAAAATAAATTAAATACAGTTATTTCAGTATGAAATCCATTCGTTGCTAAAAACAATTAATTCCCCTCGTTTAGCTCTGCAGGTGCGCCGTTTACCCACTAACTTTCATCCAAAGTTGTGTCAGATTGAACATTCCCTTCACCCGAGGAGTGGAGAGGACAGACAGGAGTTCAATACAAAGGGTTTCTTACAACACAAAACAGTCTAGTTCAGCTGGCAGATTGTTACAGAGGAATCAGAATAACCAAGCCTAAACCCAGGATAGAAGCGGCTCAGTGAATGTGGTTTGGAATCTGTGCAGGAGGTCATTGTGTCAGAGGCCATAAAAATGACATTGTGCGGCATTAAAGTCCAGATACCTCCTATTCTGGGGGAGAGGGGAGCAGTTATTGCAGTTTTATTGTTATTGTGCCGGGCAGTGTAACTGGAACCTGAGCAGAACAAACTCCAGGACTTGTCATTGCATCCAAGGAAACAGGAACCATCCACTCCTTTCCTGCTGATTCCTTTATATGTGACTCCTATAGAAGCCCCTCCCCCACTCCACTCAATCTCCCAGTAACAGCGAGTCCCAGACAAACCCTCTCTGCAAAGCACTTGGGGATAGCAATCATATCTCTCTGGGTGATGAGGATATCTCTGGGTCTCTCTCCTCCGTGTCACCTTTCTGTTCCTTCAGACAGACAGAGCTCTCTATTAAAACTGTGTTTGGGGTCCAGTGTGAGCTGACAGGAATCTGATTGAAGAGAAGAGGACAGGTAGAGGAGAGATGGTTAGAAAAGTCAAATCAATGAGAAAATCAACAGTCATTTTCTCCTGCATCCTCAAATCACTCCCTCCTCCTTTCTTCACCAGTCCCTGCACCCTCCTCTATGCTCCCTCCTCCTCTTTTATGCTCCCTCATCCCTCCTCTCCTTCTCCATGCTCTCTCCTCCCTCCTCTATGCTCCCTCCTCCCTGATCTCTCCTCCCTGATCTATCCTCCCTGCTTCCTCCTGCCTCTATAGTCCCTGCTCTATGGTCCCTCCTCTGCTCCCTCTTCTGTCCTTCCTGTTCCCTCCTCCCTGCTCCCTCCTGTATGCTCCCTCCTGTATGATCCCTCCTCCCTCCTCCGTCCTCGCTGCTCCTTCCTATATGCTCCCTCCTCCCTGTTCTCTTCTTTATGCTCCATCCTCTCTCCTGCATGCACCCTGCTGCATCCTCTCTCCTCCCTTTTCCCTTCTCCATTCTCTATGCTCCCTCCTGCATGCTCCCTCTTCCCTGCTCCCTCCTCCCTGCTCCAGGCTCCCTGCTTTTTTATAGACAAGTATATTTAGACTGTAATAATTAAGATTGATAATCAATAGATTTGATCTATAATTCTTACTTGAGATTTATTTCTGACTTTGAATAAATTCTGTTTTTATTTTTCTGCTGCTGCTATTAATTAAGCCCTCTTGCTGTTTGATTGTTTTGTTCATTATAATTCCCGCGTCTCATCAAACTCCTTCAATTGGAACTAATCAAATGCAGCTCTGCATACAATTACAGTTCACTTAATGTTCCTACAGGGTGTGTTTTTGCCATTTACCCACTCAGACCCCTTGCTTACTAAATATCTTCAATAGAATATCATCCAATCTTCAAATATCTGTCTAATATTGTAATGAGCAATCCATCCCACAAGTGCAGTGATACTGCAATATACATTTACTACCAGCACAGGATGACTGGGAGGATAGCTGTTCATTTTACCCCACAACTGGTTTCACATGCATTGTACATGTATTAAAAGAAGGGATGATTATCTATTCAGAGATACCAAGATATTTAGGGAGAAAAGGTCTGAGTGGAAAAACAGGCAACAAATGCCCCCCCCAGTCATTCTGCATGTATTCATCTGAACCAATACTTGCTGGAGAGGGAGGTAGATTAATGGCTTTACAATTACTAATAAATAATAATAATTGCTGCCCTCAAGCTCCACCTCCCTGCTCTGTAGTGTTAGCTCTTCTCACAATGGGTGACACATTTTCAATCAAATGTTTCAGTGCAAACAGACTTACATTTTTAAAACTCAGCTCTGTTCCTTGGCTCTGGAGCCTGCAGACTGTAAATTGCAACTTCATTCACTGGGCAGAAAAAAAAAGAAATAGGGTGAAACATACAACAGTCATTGTCTAGCCATCCTCAAATCACTCCATCCTCCCTCTCCTCCTCCCTGCTCCCCCCTGCCTGCTCCTCCTCCATCCTCCCTCCTCCCTCCCCCCCCTGCCTGCTCCTTCCCTACATCCTCCCTCCTCCCCTCCCTGCTCCTGCTCCCTCTTCCATCCTCCCTGCTCCCTCCTCCCCCCTCCCTGCTCCCTCCTCCCTGCTCCACCATATATCAGGCGTTATTTTTGGTGTTTTTTGAGTGCGATCAGCCAATAATACAACCGTTTCCACCCTTTCTGCGTTTTCATTGGTCAGATTATATGTTAGTCACACAGCCTGAGGAACTGCTGAATGTGAGCTGAAGCAATCATGAAACTTCATCACTGAGGCACCGCAGTGGAACCTTATTATAGTTTAAAAATAATGTTTATACACACACAAATAATAGAAATAATAAAATGTTTTTTTTATATTTCTGATAAATTAAACTTAATAATAATAATAATAATAATAATAATAATAATAATAATAATTTCCTGAATCTCTTTTTTTTCCTTTCTGTTATTTCAAGTTGAAATCAAGTTTAAGGATGTAATCAACACTGTATTGCTGCGGTGAGTCCTCAATATTCCCTCCTACCTCTAATAATAATAATAATAATAATAATAATAATAATAATAATAATAATAATAATAATAATAATAATAATTGTGTTACACTTATGGGCGCCATTTCAAACCCAGAATACCAAAAGCTGGGATGTGAATCTGCTCTCACAGCAACGAACATATATAGACATGTTTGTGTTTTTTTTTAATAGCTCTTTTATACATTATTCAACTTAGTGTGATTATTATTCTTTAGCAGCGTACTGTAAGGTGTCTATGCGCATATGTTATTAATGTAGTTATAACGTTATATTAACTGGAGAGCAGCTTTTTCAATTGGGCTCATCCACGGTCACGTGACACGAGCTCTGCGCTCTCGTAATCCCAGCTTGATAAAAAACCCGTCCAGCCCTCCCCTGTCAATCCAAGAAACCCGCGTTTACAACATGGGAACCACCTCAGCAACAGCTCGCATCCCATCTGAGGACAGAGCTGCATTTCCATGGGAGTCACTGCAAACATGGAAGAAACCGGACACCGAAAAATCACGGACCCACCAGCGGGCTTTGAAATACTCTGATTCTGACTGAAGGTAATCCACTCCTCAGAAAAAATTTGCACAGAAATGTTAGCACAGAGCAAATACAGTTAATACAGAGCCTGTCATATCTGATCCTGTGAGATCCCGATCCCCTCTATTAACACAGAGCCTGTCATATCTGATCCTGTCCAAATCACGATCCCTCTATTAATACAGAGCCTGTCATATCTGATCCTGTAGATCGATCCCCTCTATTAATACAGAGCCTGTCATATCTGATCCTTTTAAGATATGATCCCTATTAATACAGAGCCTGTCATATCTGATCTTGTAGAATCGTCCCCTCTATTAATACAGAGCCTGTCATATCTGATCCTGTAGATCGATCCCTGTATTAATACAGAGCCTGTCATATCTGATCCTGTAGATACAGTCCCTCTATTAATACAGAGCCTGTCATATCTGATCCTGTAAGATCACGATCCCCTCTATTAATACAGAGCCTGTCATATCTGATCCTTTAAGATATGATCCCCTCTATTAATACAGACGTGAAGGGCTGCTGTGCTGTAAGTAGTTCATCTTGGGTTTTCTGTCGGGACTGTACTATAAAATAACATTTGTTGCTTACTAAGGTGGGTGTTCATTAGTTTGTATTACAAGCTGGATTGAGGTTGCAGGCTCTTGAGGGTGTCCTGTACATAGCCAGGTTGCAGCGTTTCTTTGTGTTTAATATACAGGCAATGCACAAACCAGGGTTGAGGTAAATTCTTTTTAAAGCAATTCCTTCAAAGGAATTGGGATTGATGTTTTAGAGATATTATAATAATTGTTGTGATTGTTCAACATCTTTCATCTGAAGTCGATTTAACTGACTAACAAACAGGAGTGAATTCAATGTAATTTGTTGCCACTAGAAGCTCATTTTAACAGAATACTGCTAATTACAATTGTGATCAATGGTGTGTTGGAATTGATTAAAGGGAATGGGAATTGATTTTAAAAAGGAATTGGGATTGAAAAAAGGAATTGACCTGAACCCTGTTCACAAATGGCCAGTTTCACGAGGAGGCTGAAGATAACTTCTTATTCACCTGTTTCTTATTAAACTTGTTTCTTATTCAGACTTTGCTCCAAACTGAATGATTGGCTTTGTATGTAAAGAGGGTTAAATCACATTGGGCTGCTAATTTCTCTGGATATTTATAGAGGGCAGCTCTAAACAATGTTCATTTCTTTTTTTGCTTTCGGTCCAACACTGATTTCAGGGTCAAAACAGCTGACACACATGCCAATGTATGTATTATAGTTGAATAAGTAACAGTGTATTTAAGGGTTAAATCATGTTGGTCTGCTAATTTCTCTGGATATTTATAGAGGGCAATAAGTTATCAGTGTCGTCCCAAAATTATTTAATATAACTATCATTTTCTGGGACCCGAAATGCATATTTTATTGGGGCTAAAACTCATTGTGAGACAAAATGCTCATTCTGTGGGACAAAATGCTAATTTTTCCTGTGTTTTTGTCCTTTTCTCTCCCTCCCCTTTACAAATTCAATTGATGATTATTGAGGTCATTAGTGTCTCAACGACAATGCAAAAATGTGTTATTTCTGTGCTGTGTTTGTTTCACATCGTGGTTTTTTCTAAATATAACTTTGCTAAACCTTGCATGACACAGTTTTCTTTTTATATCTCATGTATAAAAAAAGCTTCTGAATAACAGTTATCTAGTTTACATGACATAAATATAAACACTGATAAACTTTGATTAGCATTCCCCAGTTCACATCAGTCTAGAGACAACGCATTTGAATCACGTTTAAAATGGAAAATGAAGGATCGCCCTAATTTAACCCCTGTCCTCCTCCTTCTCTATGCTCCTAGTCCCCGCTCCCCTCCTCTAGGAACCCTCCTCCCTGCTCCCTCCTCCTGTTCCCTCCTCCCTCCTCCCTGCTCCCTCCTACCTTCTTCCTCTATGCTCCCACCTCAATTTTCTTTGCTCCCTCCTCCTGTTCCCTCATCCTCTATGCTCCTCCTCCTTCTCCCTCCTCCCTTCTAACTCTATGCTCCCGCCTCAATCTTCTTTGCTCCCTCCTCCCTGCTCCCTCCTCTATGCTCCATCCTCCCTATTCCTCCTCCCTCTCCTCTGAGTCCCTCCTCCATGCTCCCTCCTTCCAGCTCTATGCTCCTCCTCTATGCTCCCTGCTCCCTCCTCCCTCCTCTTTGCTAACTCCTCTATGCTCCCTGCTCCCTCCTCCTCCTCTTTGCTCCCTCCTCTATGCTCCCTGCTATTTTATACACAAAGTATATTTAGACTGTGATGTTTAGGGCTGATAATCAATAGCTTTGATCTATAATTCTTACTTGAGATTTTTTTTTCTGAATTTGGATAAGTTCTCTCTTTATTTTTCTGTCTTCAATAAACTGCTATTAATTAAACCCTCTTGCTGTTTGATTGTTTTGTTCATTATAATTCCTCGATCTTATCAAACTTCTTCAATTGGAACTAATCAAATGCAGCTCTACATACAATTACAGTTCACTTAATGTTCCTACAGGGTATGTGTTTGCATTTTACCCACTCAGACCATTTGCTTACTAAATATCTAGGTTCCTCTCCATCACATATTTTTTTTTTGCCCAACAGTACGGTGTCCATATTAAGACACCCTTGTTGCATCAAACATACAGCAGTCATTGTCTGCTCCATACTCAAATCACTCCATGCTCCCTCTCTCTTCTCCTGCTCCCTCCCTGTCTCCTCCCTGCTTCATTAGTCCCTGCTCTGTCATCCCTGCCCCTCCTGTATCACACTGCTCCCTACTCCCAGTTCCCTTCTCCTCTATGCTCCCTCCTCCTCCTCCTCATACCACCTCCCTGCTCCCCTCCTCCTCCCTCCTGTCTCTCCCTGCTTCATTGGTCCTGCTCTGTCATCCCTGCTCCTCCTGTATGCACCTTCTGCCTCCATCCTCCCTGTTCCCCCTACCTGCTCCCCCCCCCCAACTCCATCCTCCCTAATCCTTGCTCCCCCCTCCCTCTTTCATGCCATGCTCTCCTCCATGCTCTCCTTCCTCTTCTGCTTCCTCCTCTCTGCTCCCTCCTCCATTTGCCCTCCTCCATCCTCCCTCCTCCCTGCTGCAATATTCATATAGTCAACAATCTGCAAGAGGTTTTTATTAATGTCTTGCATTCACTGTTTTCCTCCTCAAGCCATGGTCTATTTTGGAATCTCTACCAAAGGAATCTATTTCACACCAACCTGTTGTGGTTTTGACTAATCCCCTTGCAGAAGTCCTCAATGTGATCTTTAAGTTCAGATACAGCTTTCCTCACAGCCCCAAAAGAGATGTCTGTATTGACAGTAATGTCTGGGTAAGTCTCAGCTTCAGGAGGGGCACAGAGAGACTCGAAATTCTAAACAGGAAAGTGGAGAAAAGGAGATTTCAGTGAAACAGAATGGGGTCCAAAACATTCCCTGGGAAAAGCAAGGATTCATTCACTTGAAGAGGTCTGTCTGAAACCCGTCCCAGTTATGGACATGAGATTTTCAACAAGCAGTGATGTTACCTGTAGAAAATGGATGAGATCCTCCTGTCTCTGAAAGCTGTTTCAGCTCAGCGTTTCTCCTCCTTAGCTCAGCAATCTCCTGCTCCAGTTTCTTCATGCGTTCTTCAGCCTGATTCACTGCAGCCTTCTCGGTAGCTCAATCAGCTCAATAACCCTCAGTGTGGATCTTCTTAATGGATCGGATCAGCTCAGTAAATTTTCTCACTTTCCTTTATTTCTATGCATGAAGATCTCTGAGTGAAAGAACACAGTAGATGAGACATGGTTAGAATTGATATCAAAAACACATCAGGCATAGACAGTAAACTTCTGCAGATGTGTTCCCAGTCCATCTGATAATAATAATAATAATAATAATAATAATAATAATAATAATAATAATAATACCCACTTCCCAGTGACTCCACAGCCTGTTTTAGCTCCTCAATTTCTTTCAGTCTCTCCTGGATTCTCTGTTGTATTTCTGTCTGTGTCTCTCCCAGCTGCTTCTGTGTAGAAACACAGTGACACAGTGACCCATTTCTGATGGGGCCTTGAGTGATATCCTGTCCTCCCAATCAATTTAGTTTAAATATATTTTTTTCTTGTTTTACCTCTTTACAATG
>CM072692.1:7065868-7198019 GCA_036884735.1 Huso huso | reverse complement strand
AGCTACGATACGTTTACTCCCTGTGATATGACAGCCTTCTGAAATGGTCATGGAATCTGTTGTACAAATTGTTTTAAATACATGCACCTCATGTTTGCCAACAATCCTGTTCAGTCTATTGATTCATTTGAGTGAGATATGGAATTATGTAACAATAAAGATCTACAGTGTTACATAGCACTATTAGTACTGGAGCTTTTGTCACGCATAACATAACAGTAACAAGACACCACAGCTTCTCTTGTTTTATTAATTTATTGTATTTTTACTGGATTTCTGCTGAAATAAAAATATCCAGGTTTTACCAGACAGCTGGAGAAGCAGAGAAACAGGCACATCCTCTATCAATGGTGATGAGTTTAATTAAAAGCAGAGAAACAGGGCACATCCTCTATATCAATGGGTGATGAGTTTAATGGAAGCAGAGAAACAAGTACATCCTCTATCAATGGTGATGACTTTAATTAAAGTGAGAGGTTTTCACTGAGTGTGGAGAATGTAGGCAAGCATTCACTATCAATGACAATGAGTTTTGATTGAGTTACAGTTTAGAATTTGAAAGAGATTTGATAAATTGTGAGACACTTGCCGCATGGGTGTCAAAGAGAGTGGAAATAAAGAAGTGTGGAAAACCAAACTGTTAACAGCAAAACAACAAGAAGGGACTTGAGAGAATGATGTTCTGCTGATGAGAGGGAAGATATTGTCTGAAATGAATAAAACAAATAGTGCACAGATTTGAAAAGTAGATTGTAAGCTTTGTTTGAGTGTCTTGTTCTGTATAAAATGGTTTTTTAACTCATGAAATCAGCACTGTAATAAATGAGTATGTCAGTAATGTACACACCCTGTCTGACAACACCTAGAACATGTCTAGTTCTCATAATATACAGCCTCCTGACTGGAGGGACCACCCTTCACGCTCTTCTTAGGGGCAGCAGTTCAGACTCTGCGCTCCCAAGCTTGCCCTGAACTGGAGGGAAGAAAGCGGGTTGGGTTTACCCTTGACCAAGAGCCTGTGAACGCGACCACAATGCAATAGTGTATCCGGGCCACGAAAGAGGTTGAAAATGTAGTGGCAGAGGTAATATTGCCCTGATGAACAACAGGTTGGTTATGTATAATGCTGACTAATGTAGCATCTGTCTGTCTAAGTTTATACCAATAAATCCATACAAAATATATTAGGCAAACGTGTTGGGCTTTGCGCATTGCGATGGATATATGGACTATAGTTAGTTTGGTCAAGTAACTCATTGTATTTCAATTTTTTTTAATTTAGCGATCAGCAACATTTACTTAATTGCAATTAATCAATCGTTTTACAGACCTAATACTCTTACTCATTATTACTTGTTTTAACACTTGAAATGTATTTGCTTGGAGTCTCCTGTATAAGGGCGTCTGCTAAGAAATAAATAATAATAATAACAATAATAATAATAATAATAATAATAATAATAATAATAATGTGTGTGTAATATATCAGCCCCATTACATGACTTTATAATAATCTACACAAACCATCTGACATTAAAATATTAAACACATTTAATCGCCTCCACTCAGCCTTGTGTGACTCTATAAATGTACCTGTTATTGTGTTATATGTGCAGTAAACTGCAAATGAAATGTGATTATTTTTAGGGTCTATCAAACAATGCTTCACAGGAACCAACCCACCTTCAATGCATCTTTCTTGCATTTCAGTACGTATTTATTGTCCATCTTTTCAGAAAAGGTTACGAGACAAGTTGTAAACTTGCGATGCCACTTGACAGGAAACCTCAATCCCACAATACCTCTGGTTAAGTTTAAAGTTTATTTATTTATATAGCGCCTTTCACACCAGTGTCCCAAAAGCATTTTAAAATACAGTAAAATCTTCTAACAAGAATGCAGTAAAATTAAACACAGACAACAGAAAACATGAGTGGAATTAATAAGAAGATTAGCAAGATAACAGTTATAAAAGGAACAATTCAATATTAAAAGCAACAGAAACACAGTGAAGGAAAACATAAAATAACATTAATAAAAGAAGGTAAAATAATATTAATAGATTGAGACATAAAATCTGGATTAAAAACTAATCTAAAAATGACACAACCTCAAACGAGCCCGAGCTTCCCTGATATCAGATGGCGATCTATGCTCCACAATCGGTGCATTACAGCTAAAGCTCTTTAGCCCTTTGTTTTAGTCTTGGAATGACTGAAGGCCAGAATCGGATGAACTCAGGCACAGATATGTGCACATGGCGCTGTTTACAGCCATGAGCCGTGCCACAGGCGAGTTCACTGGTCAGTGGACCCATTGCATGGGTCTAGTGACCTGATCACGAGCACACAACAGATGACCTGGTCATAGGTGGAAATGCCCAAGATCAACCCTGGTATTCACGTTACAGTTTGTGTTCTTAAAGAAAAAAGATTTTAAAAATCATTGATTTGCTTGATAGAGGCACATGTTTCCTGAGTTTCTTTACCACAGAGTCCGTGTGTTCACAAGCTGTAGTCTACCCAGTGTTTGGAGGATAGAACAACAGCTGCTCTGAATGTATATTCCTGGTCAGCAAGGGTGCTGACGGACCAGACAGGCAGCGGGCTCAGATGGGTGGCTGGAGACGAACACCTGTGCAGAGGAGGAAAGATCATTAATAATATCAGTTTAGTAATTCATTCGATAATCATCAAATGTGTTAATCCGTTAAGTAATTATGAAAATAGCGAGTTAGTCCGTTTATCGGTTTGCTATATCATTTTGCTTTGTTCAGTGTTTCTAGTGATTGAGTATCCTGTTAGACCCTGATTCGCCTGGATAGAGAGCTGCTTGCTGCTTTTGTAATTCTCTCTCATGGAGTACTGCATAAAACATGTATTGAAGCACTCAGTTGAGATCTACTCCAGATATCACAGGCTAAGAAAAATGAGATAAAATAAGACTCCGTTGCACAGCAGTGTGATCCATTCCTGGTTTCACTGGGGAGTTTAATAATAAGACACCTGAGCTTGTACCTAGACACTAGGCTGATCAAGCGGGTGGCAGTAAAACCTGAGATAGTGAACTGCTGTGCAGCCAGTCAGTTCATCCTAGTCTCTCTGTCTAAACATCCCGGGTGCACCAACATACAGCTTTCTTCACTGTAAAATCAACTACAAACCTCCTTCAATCAGAATCTATCTGAGCTAGAATCAGTTACTGTAATTGATCATTCCTGGTTTCACCTAAGAGTTTAATAAAGATACACCTGAGCTTGTTACCTAGACATACTGCAGCTAATTTAGCTCATAGTAAAACCTGGATTAAGTCGAAACTGCTATGGAATAGAGATTTTATTTTTCATCCCTCTTGTTCGCTGGTGAAATGGGACCCTGAATCCAGATGTAGACACATAACAGTTCCCAGTCCTGACTCTCAGCCCTCGCCCTCCAGCCCCAGCCACTCCCACCCTCCAGCCCAGCCCTCACATAGGGCTCTCGTGAGGCTGTGATCCTCTGCTCTGTGCTGCACGGCTCTTGAGGAGGGGCTCACGATATGTCATGGAAGAGTATTCTCCAGGCGCATCCATCTTCTGCTCCATGGAGTCGATCCTCACTCCAGCTCCTTGTCTGAGAGTTGTTCAGTTAAGTGAGATCACCACGTTATCCTCTGCAGGTGCTGAGACACACAGAGAGAAACAGACAAACATCATCACCTGCAGCAGAGACACACAGAGGTAGAGAGACACAGAGAGAAACAATTTTATCATCACTTGCAGCTGCAGACACACACACACACAGCGATAGGGACACACACAGAGACAGATTGAGCACGCACACAGAGACAGGGACACAGGCCCTGCACACACCAGGGAGACTTGGGTTTGATACAGCAAAAGGTCTCAAACTAAGTCTCGGTCTCAATTCAGGTTTCAAGCCACTGTTCCTGAGAAAGTGACCTCGTGTTCCCCTTGGCTGTAGCAAAATCACACCAGTGAGCTCACAAATAATAACCCAGCAACAGACAGTCAGCGGAGAGCTGCTCCAGCACGTACCTTTAAAGTTACCATGTACAAGTCTGTCTTCTTCCTCTGCCAGACTAGCGTTCGAAATCTGGCAAAGGAAAAGTAAGAAGAGTTTTAGACTGTGATGACATTAATCTCCTCCTACACGTTTAAATTTTGGTTATACCAATCAGGGAAGCTCTCCATACGATGCACACTGCAATAAAAGTGGATGAGAGTGCATGGACATGAATAAACATTAGATACGACCTCACACTGCACGCATCCTGCTCTACACACTACTGATGACCTGTGCATATCTTTGCAGTGGTTAAGAAAAAATAAATATAACTGACAATTCCCAAATAATTCAACATGCTCTCAAATCTCAGTACTCAGGTACGTGTGCGTGCTTGTGTTTGTCTTGAGTCTCACTCACACTTGGATGGCCTTCAGCAGTCGTCCTGGTCCCTCCTGTGTTCTCCGCTGTGTCTCCTGCTCTACTGCTCCTGTGAGCAGCCAGCACTCCCTCAAGGCGTTGGCCGCTTGGCGTTGCGTATCTGCACCTGAGACCAACCACAATCGCTTGCTCTCACAACAGGGGTCAAGGGTCCCAGAGCACAGCCCCTGCTACACCAGGTAGACCCCCCACCACCAGTTTGCCAGACTAGCTGGTGACAGTACCTCAGTATCATGCTGATTTGAACTCGGCTCTCACCAGAATAAGCACCAACTAAAAAGCAGCTCTACATTAAACTAATGTGATCCATCAAATCTCCATCCATTTGCATTTCACTTCCATATGATGATATCGATATCCTTCTGATGGTGTTGATGGCTGAAGTGTAATGCTGGCTCCAGGGGACAACTTATTTGCCTCAGCGCATCAGCACACACAATGGCTGCGATGCTGGCCTACCTTCTTGGTGTCCTTTGTCCATCATGAACTGGTGCATTAGCTTCTCAGCCTTGGTGAGCACCAGTTGTTGAGGCGACAGCAACCAGCATGGCGGTGCATCCCACTCCTACCAACAGCATAGGACAGATGGTTCAACACTAATGTACACACATAAAACCACATTACAATATTTTCGCATCCCAGCGCCGCGAGAGAATGGAGAGGTGGCTGGATCGCGAACCGCAAGGTTCAAAGAGGAGCGCCTCACCATTCAACTGAAAACCGCTCGCAATGGGAGGGTCGGTGTTATTAACTCAACTGAAAAGCCAGCTCTGTAGTGGAGAGAGGTCAGTGTTATTAACTCAACTGAAGAACCAGATCTGTAGTGGAGAGGTCAGTGTTATTAACTGAAGAGCCAGCTCTGTAGTGGAGAGGTCAGTGTTATTAACTCAGCAGAAGGAACCAGCTCTGTAGTGGAAGGGTCAGTGTTATTAACTGAAGAAACCAGCTCTGTAGTGGAGAGGTCAGTGTTATTAACTGAAGAGCCAGCTCTGTAGCGGAGGTCCAGTGTTATTAACTCAACTGAAACCAGCTCTGTGATGGAGAGGGTCGATGTTATTAACTCAACTGGGAACCAGCTCTGTAGTGGAGAGGTCAGTGTTATTAAGTCAACTGAAGAGCTAGCTCTGTGAGTGGAGAGGTCAGTGTTATTAACTGAGCCAGCTCTGGTGGAGAGGTCGGTATTATTAACTAGAAGAGCCAGCTCTGTGGAGGTCAGTGTTAACTCCAGCTGAAGAGCTAGCTCTGTAGTGGAAGGTCCAAGTATTATTAACTGAAGAGCCAGCTCTGTAGTGGAGGTCCCAGTATTATTAACTAAACTGAGAGCCAGCTCTTAGTGGAGACGTTAACTCAACTGAAGAACCAGCTCTGTGGTGGAGGTCCTGTTATTGACAGAGAGCCAGCTCTGTGGTGGGAAGGTCAGTGTTATTAACGGAGAGCCAGCTCTGTGAGTGGAGAGGTCGAATGTTATTAACTGAAGAGCCCGCTCTCTGGTGTTCCCTACCATGACTCCGGTGAGCAGGCAGACTGTCCTCCCACAGGTGGTCTTGGGGTGAAGATGCTCCATATCGATCGTCAGAAGGTGATGGCGTAAACCACACCGTATCTTCCATGCTGCCCACAACACCTTCACTCTGCCTGCAAGGGGCACAGTGCTCATCAGACTGGAGCCTCGGCCCACTGAACTGAATGGAGAGACAAGGGCTGAGCATTCAACTGAAGAGTTAGCTTCCGTAGTGGAGAAACGAGGCCAGTGTAATGTTTTACCAGACCTCTCTGTGCTGCTTTGCAATGCTTCCCATGCTTTAGCATACCTCTCTGTGCTTTACAATGCTTCCTATGCTTTACCATACCATACCATAAGGGCAGCAGTGGAGAAGTAGTTGGGCTCTGGGCTCTTGACCGAGAGGGTCGTAGGTTCAATCCCAGTGGGACACTGCCTGTACCTTGATCAAGGTACTACCTGGGTGCACCAGTAAAAACCCAACTGTAAATGGGGAATTGTATGTAAAATAATGATATCTTGTAACAATTGTAAGTAGCCCTGGATAAGAAGTACTGCTGAAAATAAATACTACATATACTTTACAATGCTTCCTATGCTTTACTGAACCTCTCTGTGCTTTACAATCCTTCCCTATGCTTTACCATACCTCTCTGGCCACTTCCAATGCTTCCCTATACTTTACAGACCTCACTTGCCTTCCTGATGCTTCCCAGCCTTTCTTGTACCTCCCTGTATTTTGCAGTAGCCTATATTCCTGAACCTCTCTGTGCTTTACAATGCCTGCATGCTTTAGCATACCTCCCTATGTTTTACAATGCCCTATAGCTGCAGACCTCTCTGGCCTTCACAATGATTCCCTCTTTACAGACCTCTCCCAATAGCCCCATGTTTTTCACTGTTTATATTCTGTGAACCCATTCAAGTGCTCACTCAGCAGACCAGAGCACCTCAGCTGCTCACCTGACCTCTCACAGAGAGAGTGAGGATCCAGAGTGAGCCAGAGGAAAGATGATGAAAGCGAAACAGCGTGAGGCGAGCTGGGTGTTCATCAGCAGCTTGAGCGAAGAGGAAGTGGAAGTTGATGTTGTTGAGGGGAGCCGATGCTCCTGTAAAGGAGGCACTCTGGTGGATCTTGCTGTAAAGCGGCAGGAAAGGTACCAGTACAACCGCGGAACATCATGGAGGTGACAGCAGCTCCCAGACGGAAAAAGCGGGGAGCAGGCGGAGGGCAGGGCGTGAGTTCAGCCGTCTCCTCAACCCCTCCCGTCCACCCCATCCTCCGCTCCCCGGGAGCCAGGCCGTGGGACGGGGTGCGGGGCACACTACCAGCTCGGGAGATGGAAGATGCGGCAGGAGAGTGAGGGGAGGCGATCGCCAGTCCTCCGCGAATGATCGATCATGAACACCTGTGTGGAGAGACAGACAGACAGACAGACAGACAGGGGTCACATCAGGAGGGGACAGAGGACTCCTATCCAGTTTGTTCCCTTTGGCTAATAGCACTACCTTTGTAACAGGGCAGAGGGCTGGGCACTAACTGGCAACCCCTTGCACCGCTGGCGTCTTAAACACGTCTTACCAGAGCCTGTGCGGGAATTAAACACGAGCCTCAGAAACTCCACACGCACCGTGGAGCTACCAGATACCTGTCGGCCCAGCTGAAGAACACAACATGAGGCAATCACCAGCCTGCCGCCAGCACCTCTTATCAGCACTGGCTGCATTATTATGCCATTATTATTCAGTCATTTATCAGACACTTTTATCCGGCGACTACAGAGACTTGGGGAATTGAACTAGCCATCAACAACTGCTGCTGGTGGGGAGTCACTTCAAAAGGCGTGACCATCTTTAAAACCTATTCTTTTACCTCTTATTAGCTATTAACAGAATCATTGGTCCCTTCCTTTAAGGAGCGCGGCCATACTGAAAATCAGCTCTTACTTTAATTAGCACTTTCTACGTAACTCCTTCTACCTCAATTTAAAGTAGCACTAATGATAGCACGAAACCTTTTTCATACCTCTTATAAGCGCTAACTATATTTTTTTAATAGTAACTGAATTATTCATTTAGTAAGCGCTTTTTTATCCGTGACTTAGACTAGTGTAAAGACACAGCACAACTGCTGCAGTCACTAAAATAACCCCGTTTTACATCTCATTTTTGAAGGGCGGCTCCGCCTTTACGAACCTCTATATGCTTTAATGCTTCCCTATGCTTTGAACCTATCTCTGCTTTAATGCTTCCCTAGCACCTGAACCTCTGCGCTTTACAATGCTTCCCTGCTTTACCTACAGCCTATCCCAGAAAGCTTTACAATGCTTTCTCTGTACTTTATTACACTTTACAGTGCTTTTACTATGGGAAAGTCTCATAAGGGTTGAAAGGCTACTCACCTGGATGTCTTTGTGTGGAACGCCTGTAGCCCAGCAGACACACAGTGGACAGGCTGATCAGCAATCTGATAATGAGGCAGGGCAGATCACTGCAACACCTGAAGCAGACCCACACAATCACATCCCTTTTACCCGGTCTACTGAGACAGTGAACCTGCTGCAGCCAGTACCACACAGAGACAGCACTGAGCCTCCCACAGCCCCTGCAATGAAGCCACACTGTCAGTGAACTGCAGCCAGTACCACACAGAGACTACTACAGGCCTCCAGCCCCTGCACTGAGCTTCTGTCAGTGAACCACAGCCAGTACCACACACAGAGACAGCACTGAGCCTCCTGGCCCCTGCACTGAGCTGCACTGTCAGTGAACCTGCAGCAAGTACCACACAGGATGACACTGAGCCTCCACAGCTACAATGAGCCGCACTGTCATTGGACCTGCAGCCAGTACCACACAGAGACTGCACTGAGCCTCCACAGCCTGCACTGGGCCGCACTGTCAGTGAACCTGCAGCCAGTACCACACAGAGACAGCACTGAGCCTCCACAGCCCCACTGAGCCGCTTTGTCAGTGAACCTGCAGCCCAGTACCACAGGGCAGCACTGAGCGCACTGTGGGCCCTATTCAGCAACGTTCAAACCCTAAAGTAATCGCAGAACAGTTCTGTGAACAGTTAGCGTGCCACAAATCAGGCGCACGTGTGGCAAACAGACTGCATTCATGTGATTTAGTGACCGTTAGTGCCACTCGGCAGCGTGAGCGCAGGACATAGCTGAACTTTGAGGCGTGTCCTCATTTACATACAAATGCAGCGATTTAGCAAACCATCAACAGTGTTAGCGTTTTAATTAACATGTGAAAACCAGGTCTAAACTGGTGCATGGTCGATTAAACACCATTGAAAATACCAAGGAAGCAGGCAAAAGAAAGACAGACAACTTAGACGGGGTTCACATAGCGATACTACACCGCATGCATACCGAGAAAGAAAGAAAATAAAGCGGACTTAGTATTTGGAAGATGTCATACCTCTAACTTTTGTCTTGTTGAGAAAGTGGTCAAAGTAGCTGATTTGTGTCCAAAAGTTACGTGTTTACAGTAAATAGAATGCTGGTGTTTTAAAACAATGGGGGAACTTTAGAATGTTGAAAAGTCCCATTAAAATGAAGATGGACAAAAAAAAAGGACAAAAAGCTTAATAGTTTAAAAGAATAAAATATATCAAAAAGTTGTATACAAGCACTATTCCAGACCGAGATCTACACGTTTAAAGTTTTGAACGGCGTTTCTAGCGCAAACTGTGTACAGAGGGTAAGCGTGCCAAGAATAATATTAAAGTATGTCGAAGATTTAAAGTGGGGACTCTTGCTTCATAAGCCCACTAATAATAATGCTATTAAAGCCAGGGGATATGAAATCAATGTCATATATGAATATCATTCTCGTGACCAATACCCTCACGCTATACAATAGGCTACAGAAGTGATAGAGCGAAGTTACCTTGAATAAGCAACCAACAGGCACTGAGCGTCCGAGAGGTTCAATGCGTTCACACGCAGCCAATAGCCAGCAGTAAATAGAATCATTCAGGTTCCACGTCAATGCTTCTTAATTGGAAGCCTCAATTTCAAGCGTGAAGCAGCGCGTTACATTTAACAAAATTATCTACCAAAGTTTTGTATGAAAAATTCCGAACACAAGCTGTATTTATTTATGTAATGAGCTGACATATCGCATTGGAACTTGACTTGTGCAGTTAATACAATTCTAGGAAGTTTTCGTCACAATATTGAATAACGTTTAAGCGCAGGTAGATATGATTAAAATGTCCAAATGACAAATGAGACAAGGCACCCAGCGGGTGAGAAGAAAGTGACGGGCTGTATTTCCAAGCGTTTCCCCGTTTTTAATTAACTCCTATTTTTAAAAGGAGAAAAATCAGGTAAAATCGAGCTACAGAATGAGACACAAAACACTTCGAGAGCGCTTCAAGAGAACCGATACATCCCTTAGTTCGGTTCTGGTTTGTAAAATTAACAGGTGTAATAATAATAATAATAATAATGATAATAATAATGATAATAATAATAATATTTAAAGCACTTTTAAAAATAGGAATGAATTAAAGACTGGAGTAAACGTTTGGAAAATATGTCCCGACGTGAGTTTAAAACATACAGTCAAAACAAAGTTTTAACAAAGTGAACAGGTGCCTATAGAATTTATTTATTTTTCCCTCTGTCTATATAAAACACCGCTGTCTTTTAGCGCGTATTGAAACACGCTGAAATCACCCTGGATCGGGGGTCTCCGGTCAGTCCTGGAGGGCCATTCTCAGTACAATGAGATCATGCACCACTGCAGGTCTGGATGCAGCTCTAATTGGTTCAATAAACGATTCAGATCCAGGATCGGGATATCCACGGACAGGTGCTTCATGGAATCCGGGATCCAGTCCATTGCGATTCCAATTCCTCTTGAAAATCAATTCCGCTGAAGAACTTCAATTGATATTTTAGAGACGACATAATTTGTTGATTGTTCAGTTGCTATCATTTGAAGACAATTTAATCGACTACCAAACTGGTGACTTCAATGGAAGTGAGATGCGGCCGCCGTGAGAAAGCGCGTTTTAACAGAATGCTGCTCATCGTTGCATCGTTGATCGATTAAAGTGAATAATTGGGGAATCGGGGAATTGATTTTAAAAATGAATTGGAATTCAACCCTGGTAGAAATAATAACATCGTGTAATAAATGTATTGGCAAATGATTCCAGGCATTTTAAGTTCCTTTATAGCTTATCTAAAAATTGAGCAACACTGGGCATTTTGATAGTTATGGATGAGATTTAACACACAAAATCAGAAATAATCCAATTTTCTTCTAAAACGATACTACTCGCTGAAAGGAAAATGTTTGAAGCAAACTGAAGTATATTGCAAATTCTGAAGGCGCTTTTGCAGCAGCTTACGTTAGAAAGATACTGAAATGTTTTAAAAATGTACACTGAATTGTTTGTTTAAAGTATTTCAAACAGCCTACCTTGCCGCAGACGAACAGCAGTTCGGTTTGCAGAATCCTGAGAAGAACAATGCGGAGAGGGCAATACCGAGCGCCCAGCGCAGCCTGCGCTTCTCCTCTGAAAGAATAGTCTATCGCGCAGCTTACGGTGGTTCAGTGAGCGGGGCTAAGCATGGTGATTTCAGCAGACACCTCCTCGTTCCCATTCCCCGTGCTCCGAGTTCACAAAGAAGGTGCGAGAACGTGTCATCATCAGTTCCATGGTGACAGTCAGTCTTCTCCTTCTCGTTCTCGTTCGTCACTTTTCCCCTACAACCAAAGGCTGGTGCTGCGTCTGTCTGTGGTGCTAGGGCGCAGCGAGCGATGAGAGCGACATCTGAGTATCGGTCTGTATGGTGTGATATTGAGTGTGACGGTCTTAAACAACAGCACAGGAACACAGAGACACACAGACACCCCCACACACACACTGAAACGAGACACACACACACCCCCACACACAAACAGAGACACAGCACACACACAAACATACTTGTATTTCAGATATAATTGGCTCCATCGTGCATTCCTAATGAGCAGGCTATGAATGGAAAATAGATTATTAAAAATACATATTAATAATAAATTAAAAATAAATTAAATGTTTGTTTTTAAAATGACCATGTACACCATTACATTGATAAATAATGTATTGATAAAAGGAGAATATTAAACTGCTGTCTACATAGTATTTGTTTATCGTTATACCTAAAAAATAGCTATTTTTCTATTCTGATTATTTACTGCTTCGAACAAATTACATGAAATGGTAACAAATCTTCAACATGTTTCAACAGTCTTCTATGGTACAATATGACCAAATGCAGAAACATTCGCTATCTTTTGAGCCAAAGCTACTCTGCGCTCATTCTTTTGCTATAAACGTGTCCATAGTTTTGGAAGCATTCACGAAAGTGTTAGTTCTATCTTTGTATGCTTATCAAAGCCACTGCTTTGAAGCTGTCATTGGTTTTGCTTCATTGTGGACAGTGGCTCCTGCAAATAATGTAAATATCTTGCCTTGTTTATTTTTATTCTTTGGCGGTGACGTTTATATTTTCGCTGCTTGATGCTGGTGGGTCAGCTTCCACCTTGCAGGTGTATTCAGCGGCTATCTCTGTATGCCGCAGATTCAATGTCTCCAGGGTACATTTTGGCTACCCATTTTCTTAAAGGGGCGGCGGTCGCCTCCTGGAGGACTGTTCCCCTGAATGGAGACGCCAATATTGTACTGGAGGCTCTCACGAGGCCCTGTTTGAACCTAACACTCCATAGAGCTGAAGTACCTGTCTATGAAGACAGCCTTCCTCTTCCCTATCACCTCCGCTGGCGGGTCCAGTGAGCACAGGCGCTGTCATAGCTCCTGCATGAGTGTTTGGGAGGATGGCAGCAGGGTGTCTCTGCATCAGCGCTCACTCCCAGGATGGTACAGCCTTCCACATTAATCATTCTGTGGAACTGGAGTCCCTCCACCCCTCCGTTTGCTTCAACGAGGATGAGATATTGAATTTCCCTCTGCCCAGTCGCGGGCACTGAAATGCTATGTGCATAGGATAAGGCTCTGCATCAATCTGACCGGCTTAGTCTGTCACGGGATCTGGACCTAGGACAGCCCCTCTCAAGCAGCGTCTGTCACACTGGATTTGGATACAGTCTCGACTGCATATAATAGTGCTAGCTTGCCCCCCCACTACCTGGTAGGGTAGCCGCACACTCCACTAGAGGGTTAGCTACATCTGAGCCACCTCTTCACAGGTGCCTCGATGTCTGAATATTTAATACTGCGGCTAGCTGGAGCTCACGCTCATACTTTCTCAAGTTCATTGAACATTGCATGTGTCTGTAGGTAAGTGTCAGTGAAAGCTGTGTGTCTGTAGGTAAGGAATTGCTGTGTGAGGGTTCCTGAGGGAGGGCATCTTTTTAAAAGGGCAGTGTTCATTGAGAAACTAAACGCCAGGTTTCAATGCCTGACCTAGAACTTTACATAAGCACAAGCCATATTGGCTGGCTTATCATAAGGGGAACATTGTGTTCTAACTATATATATATTACACATGCACCACAGTAGTGAGAATGTTTGTTATGTACAGTGACAGGGATTACCTGTCTCTGGTTCTTAATTGGATGTGTGCCTTCATGGGAGTAGCTGGGACAGCGCCCACAGGAGATGCGTTGCCTAGGCAACTAATTGAGTGAGCAGCCCAGTGCTGTCCTGATTGGGGGTCCTGGATTTGGCTGGGGCGTGCCCGTGAAAGCAGCATGGAAAAAACTGGTGGCCACCGATGCCAAATATAATCCTCCTAATTTTAGCCTTAATTCTTATCCTGCAATATGATCCAATCAAAACAGTTGTATGAAATAAATGACATGATTTCTACTTAAACTGGGGTGTACTTGTTTTAAAACATTTATTTTGTATTTATTTTCAAATATGGTCTCTGCTGCCACAGCATTTTAGGACTACAATTCCACAATAGACTGCAGGATGACACATGTCTGGAAACAAGCAAAGTGGGAATCAAAAGGTTGTTAGAAAAATGACACATTCTAATGTTCATTTCACACACACGGATTTATTTAATTTCCAGAAAACTTTTGATAGTCCTGCATAAAAGATTAATTCTCGAACCGAACAGTAGGTTCAAGGAAATGCATGCACATGGATTAGGGGAGTGGTTAACTTGTGAAAATAAAGTACTGATCCAGAGAGAAACCTCAAAAATGGGCGAGGTAACTGGTAGTTGTACCCACGGGATCAGTGTTATGTCTGCTATTCCTAATCTACATTAATGATTTTAGATTCAGTGTAGTAAGCAAACTTGTTAAATTTGCAACAACACAAATAGGAGGAGTGGCAAACACTGTTGCAGCAGCAAGGTCATTCAAAAGTCTGAACAGCATTCAGAACTGGGCAGACAATGAAATTTAATAGAAAAGTGTAAATATTGCGGCACGGGCAACAAAAATGTGCATTATAAATATCATATGGGAGATATGAAATTGATGGGGGACTATAAGAAAAAGACCTAGGGTTTATGTTGTCAGAAATGTCTTCATCTAGACAATGTGGTGAAAGATATAAAAAGGCCAACAAGCTTGAATATTGTGAGAAGTGTTGAATTTAAATCAAAGGAGTAATGTTAAAACTTTACAATGCATTAGTAAGACCTCACATAGAATATTGTGTTCAGTTCTGGTCACCTCGTTACAAAAAGGATATTGCTGCTCTAGAAAAGGTGCAAAGAAGAGCAACCAAATTATCCGAATTTAAAAAGGCATGTCGTATGCAGACAGGCTAAAAAGAATTGAATCTATTCAGTCTTGAACAAAGAAAACTACATAGCGAATCAGTTCAAACATTCAAAATCCTAAAAGGTATA
Organism: Huso huso; assembly: GCA_036884735.1. Classification (NCBI taxonomy): domain Eukaryota; kingdom Metazoa; phylum Chordata; class Actinopteri; order Acipenseriformes; family Acipenseridae; genus Huso; species Huso huso. The sequence continues at coordinate 7,183,227 of CM072692.1, read as the reverse complement.
GACAATGTCAACCCAGGGACTAACGACCTGAAAAAAGGAAACAAGGACCAGGGGTCACAAATGGAGATTAGATAAAGGGCATTCAGAACAGAAAAAAGGCACTTTTTACACAGAAATTGTGGTCTAGAACCAGCTCCCAGTAATGTTGTTGAAGCTGACACCTGGGTCCTTCAAGAAGCTGTGATGAATTCTAGGATCAATGAGCTACTAACAACCAAACTAGGCAAGATGGGCTGAATGGCCTCCTCTCGTTTGTAAACTTTCTTATGTTCTTATATATTAACCTTCCTTCAGGCCTCAAGTAGACATTAGAAAATACAATCTGTCTCGCATACAGTAAATCCTGTATAATTTATTCATATATCAAACTTACTGTATATATATTAAAGTATCTAAGTGTGGTTTAAATCTAAAGTAATTTAATGTTTGATTATGAGACCCAATATATACACAGTTCCATGAACACATACATTTCAATAATATAGCGTGGCGATCCTGTGTGAGACAAAGTATAGGATTTCAATCTCTGGAAGAAGTGGCTCAACTGTTTTATTGTACAGGTCTGGTCTGTTGTCAGTCTTCCACTAGCTTCATTTCTCAGTCCTTACCTAGTTTCACATGCACTCTGTGTAACCCCAACTGCCTGTAGTTGCAGAACTTTTGCTATGGTTTTCACTTTTCACCTGGGACACGACCACTTGTTCTGCTTTTTATATATCAGGGAGCATGTGTTCACCTGACACGACCACCACTGTTCTGCTTTTTATATCAGATGCATGTGGTTTCTAATATCATATATGTAGAGTCGTGCAAATTGTCTGTTTGTCTCTTTCTCAGAAAAACCATATTTTCATACTCCTCACATCTCACACGTTCCTTGTGGTACTGTCAGCCACCTTCAGTTATGTGAAAAGTTAAATAGAGAGTCCAGTTCATTATTATTATTATTATTATTATTATTATTATTATTATTATTATTTTATTATTATTAATTAGTCTTTTAGCAGACGCTTTTATCCAAAGCGACTTCCCGAGACCAGTGGCTGAACTATGCATCACGACTGCTGCTGCTGCAGAGTCACTTACAATAGGACCTCGGTTTACTTCTCATCCGATGGACGCCACTAAACTTGCCAGTTCAATATTCCACTTACCTGGGATCATGTTCAGAGCCCTGAGGTATCCTGTTCATCTGGGCCGCCTTCTGTCAGACATAAGAGTTCCAGGGTATCTTCGGGTGAGCTCAAAGGTCCAGTATGGGTCTTGTATGAAGGATCGCAGTGTCTTTATGGCTGTGGTAGTTTATGTTGGTAATAGTTGTGGGTTAGGTAGTAAAATATGAAACAGTATGTGAAAAATATAATAACAGAGCATCGACACACATTATAAATATCATGTAGTATTACATCTGATAGGTAAAAGCTTCATCTTTTCATATATTCATTTAAATCTCCTGTAGAGAGGAGGTCATCCATGTTCTTTTGAGTTTTGTGTTAATCAAATAGAAGTTTAATTAACTGATTGGTCTTCATTTTAATACTTTTTTTACTGATTCTTCATACAATTGTAAACCCTTAGACTCAATAATTCATATCTATTGAAATCTATGGCTGGATCGGCTATCATATTGATATTACAAGTAAAAGGCAGCAGGGCATTTTGGGCCTCTCAAGCAATTTTGGAGGCTCTCTATAAAAAAAAATGAAAGGGGTGGGGGCTGTGTATTCTGTACATATTTACCAGTGAAAGCTGTGTGTCTGCAAGTGAGTGTGTGTCTGTGTCTGAGGTGAGTGCCAGTGTAGAAAGCTGTGTGTCTGTAGGTGAGTGCCAGTGTAGAAAGCTGTGTGTCTGTAGGTGGTGCCAGTGTAGAAAGCTGTGTCTGTAGGTAAGTGCCAGTGTAGAAAGCTGTGTCTGTAGGTAAGTGCCAGTGTAGAAAGCTGTGTGTCTGTAGGTAAGTGCCAGTGTAGAAAGCTGTGTGTCTGTAGGTAAGTGCCAGTGTAGAAAGCTGTGTGTCTGTAGGTGAGTGCCAGTGTAGAAAGCTGTGTGTCTGTAGGTAAGTGCCAGTGTGAAAGCTGTGTCTGTAGCTGAGTGCCAGTGTAGAAAGCTGTGTGTCTGTAGCTGAGTGCCAGTGTAGAAAGCTGTGTCTGTAGGTAAGTGCCAGTGTAAAGCTGTGTCTGTAGGTAAGTGCCAGTGTAGAAACTGTGTGTCTGTAGGTAAGTGCCAGTGTAGAAAGCTGTGTGTCTGTAGGTAAAGTGCCAGTGTAGAAAGCTGTGTGTCTGTAGGTAAGTGCCAGTGTGAAAGCTGTGTGTCTGTAGGTGGTGCCAGTGTAGAAAGCTGTGTGTCTGTGGTAAGTGCCAGTGTAGAAAGCTGTGTGTCTGTAGGTGAGTGCCAGTGTAGAAAGCTGTGTGTCTGTAGGTGAGTGCCAGTGTAGAAAGCTGTGTGTCTGTAGGTAGGTGCCAGTGTAGAAAGCTGTGTGTCTGTAGGTGAGTGCCAGTGTAGAAAGCTGTGTGTCTGTAGGTGAGTGCCAGTGTAGAAAGCTGTGTGTCTGTAGGTGAGTGCAAGTGTAAGCAAGTGTGTGTGTGTCTGTAGGTGAGTGCCAGTGTAGAAAGCTGTGTGTCTGTAGGTGAGTGCCAGTGTAGAAAAGCTGTGTGTCTGTAGGTGAGTGCCAGTGTAGGAAAGCTGTGTGTCTGTAAGTGAGTGCCAGTGAAAGCTGTGTGTCTGTAGGTGAGTGCCAGTGTAGAAAGTTGTGTGTCTGTAGGTGCCAGTGTGAAAGCTGTGTGTCTGTAGGTAAGTGCCAGTGTAGAAAGCTGTGTGTCTGTAAGTGAGTGCCAGTGTGTAGAAAGCTGTGTGTCTGCAGGTGAGTGCCAGTGTAAGTCTGTGTGTCTGTAGGTAGAGTTATGTAGAAAGCTGTGTGTCTGTAGGTAAGTGCCAGTGTAGAAAGCTGTGTGTGTCTGTAGGTAAGTGCCAGTGTAGAAAGCTGTGTGTCTGTAGGTAAGTGCCAGTGGAAAGTTGTGTGTCTGTAGGTAAAGCCAGTGTAGAAAGCTGTGTCTGTAGGTAAAGTGCCAGTGTAAGCTGTGTGTCTGTAGGTAGTGCCAATGTAGAAAGCTGTGTGTCTGTAGGTGAGTGTCAGTAGAAAGCTGTGTGTCTGGAGGTAAAGTGCCAGTGTGAAAGCTGTGTGTCTGTAGGTGCCAGTGTAGAAAGCTGTGTGTCTGTAGGTAAGTGCCAATGTAGAAAGCTGTGTGTCTGTGGGTAAGTGCCAATGAAAGCTGTGTGTGTGTCTGTAGGTGAGTGCCAGTGTAGAAAGCTGTGTGTCTGTAGGTAGTGCCAGTGTAGAAAGCTGTGTGTCTGTAGGTGCCAGTGTAGAAAGCTGTGTGTCTGTAGGTAAGTGCCAGTGTAGAAAGCTGTGTGTCTGTAAGGGAGTGCCAGTGAAAGCTGTGTGTCTGCAGGTGAGTGCCAGTGTAGAAAGCTGTGTCTATAGGGTGAGTGCCAGTAGAAAGCTGTGTGTCTGTGGTAAGTGCCAGTGTAGAAAGCTGTGTGTCTGTAGGTAAGTGCCAGTGCCAGTGTAGAAAGCTGTGTGCACCATTAAAACCTATGTACAAAACGATAATCAAATCAGTTAAAACTAGTTTTAAAACCACTTACTTTTTTGAAAGCGACATGATATAACTTTAGGTTAAGTGTCACGGAATGCTTTGCTGCCTGTGAGAATTGAGCAACACTCATATCATGTAACTAAATTAAATGTAACTTCTTGTTAACCTCTTATAAAGCCATATTGACAAGGAAATAGATTGTGCATAACTATTGAAACAAAAGTGCACAGTAATAACGAAACTTAAGGAAGACATATTTCTTGATAATGATGGAGTTCAAATAAATTATCACAAACGCAACTTGAAGGGCCTGCATTGCATATGTAATTACCCATCATTTAACCAGCTCTCTTGATCTGAAACTTGAGTTATTTTTGCCACACAGAAAATCTCATGCATAATATACTTGCATATCTGTGGAGCGCTTTTCCCTGCTGTTGCTCTATTAAAGCACCCATTAGAATGTAAAATGAGACATTTTGATAACACAGATTAGCTTCTTTTGTCTCAGTCATGGCTCCTGTTAGTGCTCTAGTGAAAGTCCTACAGTGGACTAATTCACTCGCCTCTCATTGCTGCGTTTCACTTTTCTCTGGAGAGTGGGTTCAAATCTGGGGGCTAAGTGGCACAGATACAGACAGACAGTGTGCTAATTCATTAGCTTCTAATTCCTGCCTTTCACCTCTAGGGGCCTGGGTTCTCTGTCCCTGTGCACTAAAATGAATAAGCAAAGTTCTGTTTAGCCATACTGTACTGGAGTTCTGAGATATGGTAGAAGGGGTCCAAATCCTGGTATAAAATGCAGGTACAGTACATGCACATAGACACACACAAGCATAACAATGAGACACACACATACAGAGACACAGGTGAGTGACACATTACCAAACACACACAGTTTACAGTAAAAGCAATGAATCTTATTATTTCAATGTATAGTTACAAAGGTTAGGGTTGTCAGGTTTAGGGGCAAAAAGTCAGCAATTCTGTAACCCATCACAGGGTGTTGAATTAACTTTAAAGTATGTGGCACTTACAAAGTAGCAAGGGGCATCAGTCATAGAGGTGTGTAGCGGCAAGGAGGGAGAGTGTGAGAGAGGTTTGCATGGTTTAAGGGCAGCAGTGTGGAGTAGTGGTTAGGGCTCTGGGCTCTTGACCGGAGGGTTGTGGGTTCAATCCCTGGTAGGGGACACTGCTGCTGTACCCTTGAGCAAGGTGCTTTACCTAGATTGCTCCAGTAAAACCCAACTGTATAAATGGGTAACTGTATGTAAAAATAATGTGATATCTTGTAACAATTGTAAGTAACCCTGGATAAGTCTGCTAAATAAAAATAATAATAATAATAATAATAATAATAATTTAAGCATGTGCTAGACTAGTAGTGGTCTGCTTGTAGTGTGAGACAAAGTACTGCATTAGTGCAATATGGGAGTTTTATTTCAGCACTGCTCACAGCAAGGCAAGACCAACAAGAAAAAAATTGAAATTGGAGCATCAAGGCCTCGGCAATACAAGACTGGCTGAATATTTGTGTGGAATTGGTGACCGCACCTTTAATTGTGTCCACTTGTAATATTGCAAACAGCATGCTGCAGCTCCCATGCTCAGTGTTAGTGGAGTCCTGATCTGACAGCATGCTGCAGCTCCCATGCTCAGTGTTAGTGGAGTCCTGATCTGACAGCATGCTGCAGCTCCCATGCTCGTGTTAGTGGAGTCCTGATCTGACAGCATGCTGCAGCTCCCATGTTCAGTGTTAGTGTCTCCTGATCTGACAGCATGCTGCAGCTCCCATGTTCAGTGTTAGTAACGTCCTGATCTGAAAGCATGCTGCAGCTCCCATGCTCAGTGTTAGTAAAGTCCCGATTTGACAGCATGCTGCAGCTCCCATGCTCAGTGTTAGCGACTCCTGATCTGACAGCATGTTGCAGCTCCCATGCTTAGTGTTAGTGAAGTCCTGATCTGACAGCATGCTGCAGCTCCCATGTTCAGTGTTAGTGGAGTCCTGATCTGACAGCATGTTGCAGCTCCCATGCTTAGTGTTAGTGGAGTCCTGATCTGACAGCATGCTGCAGCTCCCATGCTCAGTGTTAGTAACTCCTGATCTGACAGCATGCTGCAGCTCCCATGCTCAATGTTAGTGGAGTCCTGATCGACAGCATGCTGCAGCTCCCATGCTCAATGTTAGTGGAGTCCTGATCTGACAGCATGCTGCAGCTCCCATGCTTCGTGTTAGTGAGTCCTGATCTGACAGCATGCTGCACCTCCCATGCTCAATGTTGGTGGGTCCTGATCTGACAGCATGCTGCAGCTCCCATGCTCGTGTTAGTAAGGGTCCTGATCTGACAGCATGCTGCACCTCCCATGCTCAATGTTAGTGGGTCCTGATCTGACAGCATGCTGCACCTCCCATGCTCAATGTTAGTGGAGTCCTGATCTGACAGCATGCTGCAGCTCCCATGCTCAGTATGTTAGTGACTCCTGAACTGACAGCATGCTGCAGCTCCCATGTTCAGTTATTATTATTATTATTTATTTCAGACACCCTTATCCAGGGCGGCTTACAGTAATAAACAAAATACATTTCAAGAATCACAGTACAAGTACTAATAGGTGTGGAGGTGAGCCAGTCTTCTAGTGCAGGCGGGCGGAGAGGTCAGTGGGGGTGTAGGGAGAGATGAGGGTCTGGAGGCTGGGTGCAGTCTGGTCAAGGCATCTGTAGGCTAGTACAAGAGTCTTGAACTGGATGCAAGCGGTGATCGGGGAGCCAGTGGGTGAGCAGAGCAGTGGAGTTGTGTGGGAAGCGAGGCAGAGAGAACACCAGGCGAGCAGCAGAGTTCTGGATGAGCTGGAGCAGGCGGCTGGCGGACACAGGGGAGGCCAGCCAGGGAGGGAGTTGCAGTAGTCTAGGCGGAGAGTACCAAGGCCTGGACCAGGAGCTGGGTGGCGTAGTTGGTGAGAAAAGGTCAGATTCTTCATATGTTGCTCAGGAAGAATTGGCAAGTCGCGTGCCAGAGTGGAGATGTGCTGGGAATAAGAGAGACAGGGTCCAGGGTGACTCCGAGTTTCTTAGCTGAAGAGGAGGGGAGAGTGTGGTAGATTCAGAGGAACAGAGATAGAGAGATCAGAGGAGGGGAGGAGGAGGGGGAAAGGAGGTCAGATTTAGAGGTTGATTATGAGGTGATGCGAGTGCATTCAGGAGGAGATAACAGACAGACAAGTAGAGATACGGAGGGAGGGATGGTGGAGTCAGAGGTGGCGAAGGAAAGGAAAATCTGGGCATCATCAGCATAGAAATGGTATGAGAAACCATAGGATGCAATAGCGGGGCCCAGGGAGTGGGTGTACAGATAGAACAGGAGAGGACCCAAGACTGACCTTTATTACATATCGTGCAAACCTTTTCCACTACATTTATTAAATCGACACTCATTCAATCTGAAATAACCCGGACCAGTGTTAGAGCTATAGACTATAGCAAACTGTAAGTCCTATTATGAAATTATGTTTAAAAAACCCAAAACTAAACTTCCCGAATGTGATTGTCGTAGCTCCACGGATGACATCCTTACCGTCCCTCAGTTTGTGGTGGTTGAGCAGCGCTGGCTGTTCCAGCCTGTAAGCGGCTCTTACACCAGCAGCAGCACGCTTTCGATGATTGCATGTGAGTTACTGGAATCCGCCGGGATGTCTTTCTGAACGTGAACCTGACCGAGTCCGTGGAGATTCACCCGCCCGTCCGAAGAATGATGACGTCACGAAGCGGGCGGGGCTCATTTGCATACAAACTCCAGATTTAGCTGCCAGTTAAATATTTAGCTAAATGTTAAATCTTGTTAAGGATTTAAGATTTATTTAAATATTTAGCTAAATGTTAAACTGTGTAACTAGTTTTATAAATTATATCTGAATGTACACATTTAAAAAAATATTTATTTCTTTTCACAACATTTAAAAATCTGGGGAAAAAATACAAGATTTAAGTTAAATCTCAGGAAAAAAAACTCAGTTGCACGGCCGGAACTGCACGTGCCGGCAAAACATCTTGTCAAGGTACTTCAATATTTCAACTTATCACAATGATAGGCTACATCATTTTTTCTTTGTATTTTCCGTCCTTTTCGCTTCTTCTTCTTCGTTGTTCGGTTATTATTGATGTTTAAGCAAAATAACTCGACGTCACGCAGGTTCCAGTCATGTGACTTATGATGACAGAGTATGCTGACTGCCAAAGGGGCTTCCGCATACTTGTGAAGATGGAGTCTTCAAAATAAGTGAGCTTTTGTAAACTGATATTTCCTAAGACACAAGCATACAACTATTCCACTATAATTTGGTAAAACTATTATTGTGTTAAATACGTAAGAACATAAGAAAGTTTCCAAACGAGAGGAGGCCCCATTCGGCCCATCTTGCTCGTTTGGTTGTTAGTAGCTTATTGATCCCAGAATCTCATCAAGCAGCTTCTTGAAGGATCCCAAGGTGTCAGCTTCAACAACATTACTGGGGAGTTGGTTCCAGACCCTCACAATTCTCTGCGTAAAAAAGTGCCTCCTATTTTCTGTTCTGAATGCCCCTTTATCTAATCTCCATTTGTGACCCCTGGTCCTTGTTTCTTTACTGCACAATACTGTTATTTTGGAACTGCATCAGTGACTTGGAGAAAAAGAACGTCTTATTTAGTTTCAGGGCAAATCGGGTAACCCTAACGACATGAACAGTGCGAGAAACTCAAGCTCTAATATAAATTTGGTCAGACACCAAAATCCAAGCAGATCAACTAGACAAAACATACAAAAAGATCATAGTTTTTTTTTTCCTATTAAGTGCTGTTGTAACTGTTAGTATTAACCTGTATATTTAAAGTTCAAAATTAATCATTCAAAATGAAACATAATCTTAATTGATACAAAATTGTTTAAAATACAATGCTCCCATGGCACTCAATTAGCAACACAGACGTTTCCAAAAACGAACCCAGCATTTGAGTAACTGTGATAACAAGAAGCGGTCGGGATGATTTCAAACAGCATGAAAAGATAGGGGCGGTCTAAAAAAAAGAGAGAAAAATGACATTTGCGCTGTACTCTTTAACAACGGACTTGTTTCAATTGTGTTGCAGAGAGAAACACAGCTAACTGAGGAACAGTGATTCAGTAGAGAGGCATGGACCCGACTCAAGGAGAAGAAGAAGGGTAAAGAGAATGACCCTCCTGATATGTCACAAGAGCCTGCCAGGTACTGAAAGTCTTTTCTTATTAGTTCACGGTGCGGCGGCATGCTGAATAATACCTTTACTAAGAAGCTGTTCAGGAATCCAAATCACTGAGCTGAGTCTCAAGCCCAGGGTTCGAGTCTAGACCTCTCTGTGCTTTACAATGCTTCCCTATGCTTTACCAGACCTCTCTGTGCTTTACAATGCTTCCCTATGCTTTACCATACCTCTCTGTGCTTTACAATGCTTCTCTATGCTTTACTAGACCTCTCTGTGCTTTACAATGCTTCCCTATGCTTTACTATACCTCTGTGCTTTACAATGCTTCCCTATGCTTTACCACACCTCTCTGTGCTTTACAATGCTTCCCTATGCTTTACCAGACCTCTCTGTGCTTTACAATGCATCCCTGTGCTTTACCAGACCTCTCTGTGCTTCACAATGCTTCCCTATGCTTTACCAGACCTCTCTGATTTGCAATGCTTCCCTATGCTTTACCAGACCTCTCTGTGCTTTACAATGCTTCCCTATGCTTTACCACACCTCTCTGTGCTTTACAATGCTTCCCTATGCTTTACCAGACCTCTGTGCTTTACGATGCTTCCCTATGCTTTACCAGACCTCTGTGCTTTACAATGCTTCCCTCTGCATTACAATGCTTCCCTATGCTTTACCAGACCTCCAATGAGCTTTACAATGCTTCCCTATGCTTTACCAGACCTATCTGTGCTTTCCAATGCTTCTCTGTGCTTTCCAATGCTTCCCTATGCTTTACCAGACCTATCTGTGATTTGCAATGCTTCCCTATTCTTTACCAGACCTCTCTGTGCTTTGCAATGCTTCCCTGTGCTTTACCAGACCTCTCTGTGCTTTACAATGCTTCCATGTGCTTTACCAGACCTCTCTGTGCTTTACAATGCTTCCCTATGCTTTACCAGACCTCTCTGTGCTTTACAATGCATCCCTGTGCTGTACCAGACCTCTGTGTGCTTTACAATGCTTCCCTATGCTTTACCAGACCTCTCTGTGCTTTACAATGCATCCCTGTGCTTTACCAGACCTCTGTGTGCTTTACAATGCTTCCCTGTGCTTTCTCATTCTTTCTCATTCATTTGAAAAACCGTGTTAATGAGTATTAATAAATAAGAAAAAGTCACAGTTAATCAAATTATTATTTTTTATTAAATCACATTACTAAAATCTGAAAAAATAAACAGAACAAACATTTTTTGGAAATCAAAAAACAAAAACACACACAGAATAAAACAAACTTTAGTTCAATTTTTTAAAAAACTGTTACAGCACTGACTATTGGATGCCATTTTTTAAATATATATAAAACATAACAATTCTTAAAAAATAAATTAAATACAGTTATTTCGTATGAAATCCATTCGTTGCTAAAAACAATTAATTCCCCTCGTTTCGCTCTGCAGGTGGCGCCGTTTTACCCACTAACTTTCATCCAAAGTTGTGTCAGATTGAACATTCCCTTCACCCGAGGAGTGGAGAGGACAGACAGGGAGTTCAATACAAAGGGTTTCTTACAACACAAAACAGTCTAGTTCAGCTGGCAGATTGTTACAGAGGAATCAGAATAACCAAGCCTAAACCCAGGATAGAGCGGCTCAGTGAATGTGGTTTGGAATCTGTGCAGGAGGGTCATTGTGTCAGAGACGCCATAAAATGACATTGTGCCGGCATTAAAGTCCAGATACACTCCTATTCTGGGGGAGAGGGGAGCAGTTATTGCAGTTTTATTGTTATTGTGCCGGGCAGTGTAACTGGAACCTGAGCAGAACAAACTCCAGGACTTGTCATTGCATCCAAGGAAACAGGAACCATCACTCCTTTCCTGCTGATTCCTTTATATGTGACTCCTATAGAAGCCCCCCCCCCACTCCTCAATCTCCCAGTAACAGCGAGTCCCAGACAAACCCTCTCTGCAAAGCACTTGGGGATAGCAATCATATCTCTCTGGGTGATGAGGATATCTCTGGGTCTCTCTCCTCCGTGTCACCTTTCTGTTCCCTTCAGACAGACAGAGCTCTCTATTCGCTGTGTTGGGGTCCAGTGTGAGCTGACAGGAATCTGATTGAAGAGGACAGGTAGAGGAGGAGATGGTTAGAAAAAGTCAAATCAATGAGAAAATCAACAGTCATTTTCTCCTGCATCCTCAAATCCTCCCTCCTCCTTTCTTCACCAGTCCCTGCACCCTCCTCTATGCTCCCTCCTCCCTCTTTTATGCTCCCTCATCCCTCCTCTCCTTCTCCATGCTCTCTCCTCCCTCCTCTATGCTCCCTCCTCCTGATCTCTCCTCCTGATCTATCCTCCCTGCTTCCTCCTGCCTCTATAGTCCCTGCTCTATGGTCCCTCCTCTGCTCCCTCTTCTGTCCTTCCTGTTCCCTCCTCCCTGCTCCCTCCTGTATGCTCCCTCCTGTATGATCCCTCCTCCCTCCTCCGTCCTCGCTGCTCCTTCCTATATGCTCCCTCCTCCCTGTTCTCTTCTTTATGCTCCATCCTCTCTCCTGCATGCACCCTGCTGCATCCTCTCTCCTCCCTTTTCCCTTCTCCATTCTCTATGCTCCCTCCTGCATGCTCCCTCTTCCCTGCTCCCTCCTCCCTGCTCCAGGCTCCCTGCTTTTTTATAGACAAGTATATTTAGACTGTAATAATTAAGATTGATAATCAATAGATTTGATCTATAATTCTTACTTGAGATTTATTTCTGACTTTGAATAAATTCTGTTTTTATTTTTCTGCTGCTGCTATTAATTAAGCCCTCTTGCTGTTTGATTGTTTTGTTCATTATAATTCCGCAATCTCATCAAACTCCTTCAATTGGAACTAATCAAATGCAGCTCTGCATACAATTACAGTTCACTTAATGTTCCTACAGGGTATGTGTTGCCATTTTACCCACTCAGACCCCTTGCTTACTAAATATCTTCAATAGAATATCATCAATCTTCAAATATCTGTCTAATATTGTAATGAGCAATCCATCCCACAAGTGCAGTGATACTGCAATATACATTTACTACCAGCACAGGATGACTGGGAGGGATAGCTGTTCATTTTACCCCACAACTGGTTTCACATGCATTGTACATGTATTAAAAGAAGGGATGATTATCTATTCAGAGATACCAAGATATTTAGGGAGAGAAAGGTCTGAGTGGAAAACAGGCAACAAATGCCCCTCCCCAGTCATTCTGCATGTATTCATCTGAACCAATACTTGCTGGAGAGGAGTGTAGATTAATGGCTTTACAATTACTAATAAATAATAATAATTGCTGCCCTCAAGCTCCACCCCTCCCTGCTCTGTAGTGTTAGCTCTTCTCACAATGGAGTGACACATCTTTCAATCAAATGTTTCAGTGCAAACAGACTTACATTTTAAAAACTCAGCTCTGTTCCTTGGCTCTGGAGCCTGCAGACTGTAAATTGCAACTTCATTCACTGGGCAGAAAAAAAAGAGAGAAATAGAATTGAAACATACAACAGTCATTGTCTGCGCCATCCTCAAATCACTCCATCCTCCCTTCTCCCTCCTCCCTGCTCCCCCCTGCCTGCTCCCTCCTCCATCCTCCCTCCTCCCTGCTCCCCCCTGCCTGCTCCTTCCTACATCCTCCCTCCTCCCCCTCCCTGCTCCCTGCTCCCTCTTCCATCCTCCCTGCTCCCTCCTCCCCCCTTCCTGCTCCCTCCTCCCTGCTCCACCATATATCAGACGTTATTTTTGGTGTTTTGGTGCGATCAGCCAATAATACAACCGTTTCCACCCTTTCTGCGTTTTCATTGGTCAGATTATATGTTAGTCACACAGCCTGAGGAAACTGCTGAATGTGAGCTGAAGCAATCATGAAACTTCATCACTGAGAGCCGCAGTGGAACCTTATTATAGTTTAAAAAATAATGTTTATACACACACAAATAATAGAAATAATAAAATGTTTTTATATTTCTGATAAATTAAACTTAATAATAATAATAATAATAATAATAATAATAATAATAATAATAATTCCTGAATCTCTTTTTTTTCCTTTCTGTTATTTCAAGTTGAAATCAAGTTTAAGGATGTAATCAACACTGTATTGCTGCGGTGAGTCCTCAATATTCCCTCCTACCTCCTAATAATAATAATAATAATAATAATAATAATAATAATAATAATAATAATAATAATAATAATTGGTGTTACACTTATGGGCGCCATTTCAAACCCAGAGATACCAAAGCGCTGGGATGTGAATCTGCTCTCACAGCAACGAACATATATAGACATGTTTGTGTTTTTTTTTTTTAATAGCTCTTTATACATTATTCAGCTTCGTGTGATTATTATTCTTTAGCAGCGTACTGTAAGGTGTCTGTACGCATATGTTATTAATGTAGTTATAACGTTATATTAACTGGAGAGCAGCTTTTTCAATTGGGCTCATCCACGGTCACGTGACACGGGCTCTGCGCTCATTAATCCCAGCTTGATAAAAAACCGTCCAGCCCTCCTGATCAATCCAAGAGAAACCCGCACAACAACATGAACCACCTCAGCAACAACCGCTCCCGCATCCCATCTGAGGACAGAGCTGCATTTCCATGAGGGAGTCACTGCAAACATGGAGAAACGGACACCCGAAAAATCACCGGACCCACACCAACGGCTTTGAAATACACTCTGATTCTGACTGAAGGTAATCCACTCCTCAGAAAAAAGGGTACACAGAAATGTTAGCACAGAGCAAATACAGTTAATACAGAGCCTGTCATATCTGATCCTGTAAGATCGATCCCCTCTATTAACACAGAGCCTGTCATATCTGATCCTGTGAATACGATCCTCTATTAATACAGAGCCTGTCATATCTGATCCTGTAATACGATCCCCTCTATTAATACAGAGCCTGTCATATCTGATCCTTTAAGATATGATCCCTCTATTAATACAGAGCCTGTCATATCTGATCTTGTAAGATCGATCCCTCTATTAATACAGAGCCTGTCATATCTGATCCTGTAAGATACGATCCCTGTATTAATACAGAGCCTGTCATATCTGATCCTGTAATCTGATCCCCTCTATTAATACAGAGCCTGTCATATCTGATCCTGTAAGATCACGATCCTCTATTAATACAGAGCCTGTCATATCTGATCCTTTAAGATATGATCCCTCTATTAATACAGACGTGAAGGGCTGCTGTGCTGTAAGTAGTTCATCTTGGGTTTTCTGTCGGGACTGTACTATAAAATAACATTTGCTTACTAAGGTGGGTGTTCATTAGTTTGTATTACAAGCTGGATTGAGGTTGCAGGCTCTTCTGGGGTGTCCTGTACATAGCCAGAGTTGCGCGTTTCTTTGTGTTTAATATACAGGCAATGCACAACCAGGGTTGAGGCAATTCCTTTTAAAGCAATTCCTTCAAAGAATTGGAATTGATGTTTTAGAGATATTATAATAATTGTTGTGATTGTTCAACATCTTTCATCTGAAGTCGATTTAACTGACTAACAAACAGGAGTGAATTCAATGTAATTTGTTGCCACTAGAAGCTCATTTTAACAGAATACTGCTAATTACAATTGTGATCAATGGTGTGTTGGAATTGATTAAAAGGGAATGGGAATTGATTTTAAAAAGGAATTGGGATTGAAAAAAAGGAATTGACCTGAACCCTGTTCACAAATGGCCAGTTTCACACGAGGCTGAAGATAGCTTCTTATTCACCTGTTTCTTATTCGCTTGTTTCTTATTCAGACTTTGCTCCAAACTGAATGATTGGCTTTGTATGTAAAAGAGGTTAAATCACATTGGGCTGCTAATTTCTCTGGATATTTATAGAGGGGCAGCTCCTAAACAATGTTCATTTCTTTTTTGCTCGGTCCAACACTGATTTCAGGGTCAAAACAGCTGACACACATGCCAATGTATGTATTATAGTTGAATAAGTAACAGTGTATTTAAGGGGTTAAATCATGTTGGTCTGCTAATTTCTCTGGATATTTATAGAGGGGCAATAAGTTATCAGTGTCGTCCCCAAAATTATTTAATATAACTATCATTTTTCTGGGACGAAATGCATATTTTGTGGGGCTAAAACTCATTGTGAGACAAAATGCTCATTCTGTGGGACAAAATGCTAATTTTTCCTGTGTTTTTGTCCTTTTCTCCTCCCCTCCCCTTTACAAATTCAATTGATGATTATTGAGTCATTAGTGTCTCAACGACAATGCAAAAATGTGTTATTTCTGTGCTGTGTGTTGTTTCACATCGTGGTTTTTCTAAATATAACTTTGCTAAACCTTGCATGACACAGTTTTTCTTTTTATATCTCATGTATAAAAAGAAGCTTCTGAATAGCAGTTATCTAGTTTACATGACATAAATATAAACACTGATAAACTTTGATTAGCATTCCCCCAGTTCACATCAGTCTAGAGACAAACGCATTTGAATCACGTTTAAAATGGAAAATGAAGGATCGCACCTAATTTAACCCCTGTCCCTCCTCCCTTCTCTATGCTCCCTAGTCCCCGCTCCCTCCTCTAGGAACCCTCCTCCCTGCTCCCTCCTCCCTGTTCCCTCCTCCCTCCTCCCTGCTCCCTCCTACCTTCTTCCTCTATGCTCCCACCTCAATTTTCTTTGCTCCCTCCTCCCTGTTCCCTCATCCCTCTATACTCCCTCCTCCCTTCTCCCTCCTCCCTTCTAACTCTATGCTCCCGCCTCAATCTTCTTTGCTCCCTCCTCCCTGCTCCCTCCTCTATGCTCCATCCTCCCTATTCCCTCCTCCCTCTCCTCTGATCCCTCCTCCATGCTCCCTCCTTCCAGCTCTATGCTCCCTCCTCTATGCTCCCTGCTCCCTCCTCCCTCCTCTTTGCTAACTCCTCTATGCTCCCTGCTCCCTCCTCCCTCCTCTTTGCTCCCTCCTCTATGCTCCCTGCTATTTTATACACAAGTATATTTAGACTGTGATGTTTAAGGCTGATAATCAATAGCTTTGATCTATAATTCTTACTTGAGATTTTTTTCTGAATTTGGATAAGTTCTCTCTTTATTTTTCTGTCTTCAATAAACTGCTGCTATTAATTAAACCCTCTTGCTGTTTGATTGTTTTGTTCATTATAATTCCTCGATCTTATCAAACTTCTTCAATTGGAACTAATCAAATGCAGCTCTACATACAATTACAGTTCACTTAATGTTCCTACAGGGTATGTGTTGCATTTTACCCACTCAGACCATTTGCTTACTAAATATCTACGTTCCTCTCCATCACATATTTTTGCCCAACAGTACGGTGTCCATATTAAGACACCCTTGTGCATCAAACATACAGCAGTCATTGTCTGCTCCATACTCACATCACTCCATGCTCCCTCCTCTCTTCTCCCTGCTCCCTCCTGTCTCCTCCCTGCTTCATTAGTCCCTGCTCTGTCATCCCTGCTCCCTCCTGTATGCACACTACTCCCTACTCCCAGTTCCTTTCACTCTATGCTCCTCCTCCCTCCTCCTTGCTACCACCTCCCTGCTCCCTCCTCCTGCTCCCTCCTGTCTCCTCCCTGCTTCATTAGTCCCTGCTCTGTCATCCCTGCTCCCTCCTATATGCACACTCCTGCCTGCTCCATCCTCCCTGTTCCCTACCTGCTCCCTGCTCCCAACTCCATCCTCCCTAATCCTTGCTCCCTCCTCCCTCTTTCATGCTCCCTGCTCACTCCTCCATGCTCTCTCCTTCCTGCTTCCTCCTCTCTGCTCCCTCCATTTACCCCTCCTCCATCCTCCCTCCTCCCCTGCTGCAATATTCATATAGTCAACAATCTGCAAGAGGTCTTTATTAATGTCTTGCAAGTCCTGTTCCTCCTCAAGCCATGGTCTATTTGAGGAATCTCTACCAAAGGAATCTATTTCACACCAACCTGTTGTGGTTTTTTTGACTAATCCCCCCTTGCAGAAGTCCTCAATATGATCTTTAAGTTCAGATACAGCTTTCCTCACAGCCCCAAAAGAGATGTCTGTATTGACAGTAATGCTGGGTAAGTCTCCAGCTTCAGGAGGGGCACAGAGAGACTCGAAATTCTACAACAGGAAAGTGGAGAAAAGGAGATTTCAGTGAAACAGAATGGGGTCCAAAACATTCCTGGGAAAAGCAAGGATTCATTCACTTGAAGAGGTCTGTCTGAAACCGTCCCAGTTATGGACATGAGATTTTCTAACAAGCAGTGATGTTACCTGTAGAAAATGGATGTGATCCTCTGTCTCTGAAAGCTGTTTCAGCTCAGCGTTTCTCCTCCTTAGCTCAGCAATCTCCTGCTCCAGTTTCTTCATGCGTTCTTCAGCCTGATTCACTGCAGCCTTCTCGGTAGCTCCAATCAGCTCAATAACCTCAGTGTGGATCTTCTTAATGGATCGGATCAGCTCAGTAAAGATTTTCTCACTTTCCTTTATTTCTATGCATGAAGATCTCTGAGTGAAAGAACACAGTAGATGAGACATGGTTAGAATTGATATCAAAAACACATCAGGCATAGACAGTAAACTTCTGATGTGTTCAGTCCATCTGATAATAATAATAATAATAATAATAATAATAATAATAATAATAATAATAATACCCACTTTCAGTGACTCCACAGCCTGTTTTAGCTCCTCAATTTCTTTCAGTCTCTCCTGGATTCTCTGTTGTATTTCTGTCTGTGTCTCTCCCAGCTGCTTCTGTGTAGAAACACAGTGACACAGTGACATTTCTGATGGGGCCTTGAGTGATATCCTGTCACTCAATCAATTTAGTTTAAATATATTTTCTTTTTCTTGTTTTACCTCTTTACAATGTTTGCTATAATTCTCAGTGATTCTGCTAAGAAATAAATAATAATAATAATACTAATAATAATAATAATAATAATAATAGTAGTAAGATACAACACCATCTAGTGCACAGCTGCCAGCAATACAAAAGGACACATGATCCACAGCAGCTGTCCACTAGATGGTACT
Source organism: Huso huso (assembly GCA_036884735.1). Taxonomy (NCBI): domain Eukaryota; kingdom Metazoa; phylum Chordata; class Actinopteri; order Acipenseriformes; family Acipenseridae; genus Huso; species Huso huso. The sequence continues at coordinate 7,165,421 of CM072692.1, read as the reverse complement.
GTTTCATTCTAGTAACAGTGAATGATGGCTGATCTAGCATGCGTTACATGTTTGTTTTGTCAAGCACCTAGGAAACTGAAGAGGCTTTCTCTTTAATGGATATTTAGGGCTTCTGATTTCTGGTTTTAATCGATAAACACAGATAAAACAGCCCTGATACAAAACAATGAAATCAGTGTATACCCAATAAACACCGGAAAAAACACTGGACATGGTTACTCAATTCACGTTGACTTCACTCCTTTCCATGTGAAAAAATACAATAAAATAACCTAAAACCTAACAAGAATAACAAAAAAAACAACCTTTCCCAGCGCAGTCGGGCAATTAACCTCCTTCCTGACTTGTATCTATCATTGATTCATTCTGAATACTTTAAACTGAGTGGCAGCACATTCCTGCATTTCTATTGGAGGATTGCACACGCTTGTGAGATTTAAAACGAGATTACAATTAGAAACGGAGGGTTGTTCTTGCTCGTGGGATTTAAAGCTATATTACAGTTCAATAGGGAGGATTCACACACTCGTGGAATTTAAAACAGAATTGAAAATTGTGAAGAAATGTAAGAAATGCCTAAATACACAAAATCCCCAGAAGAATGAGCCCGTGAGCAGAAGGACTTCACTGTGGAAGAGAGCAAAGGAAAGAGGAAGATTTTAACAAACAAAATAGATTATTACATTTCGTTTTTAACTACAATTCTAAAACAATTCTTCTCAGCTAAATGGTGATTATAAATTGAAAGATCAAACATTATAAGAGTAAAAGCAAGCTTCCCAAAACACACCTCTCACTTTGGGCAGACTGGCAAGAACGGCATGGCACGGGCACAGCAGCTCTGCCAGTGCAGATAGATGCTTATGTGTCACTTTTAAAGACACGGGCAGAGCAGCTATGCCCGTGCAGATAGATGCTTATGTGTCACTTTTAAAGACACGGGCACAGCAGTTCTGCCAGTGCAGATAGATGCGTATGTGTCACTTTTAAAGGCACGGGCACAGCAGCTCTGCCAGTGCAGATAGATGTGTATGTGTCACTTTTAAAGGTATTTTATATCATATTAATCTTGTATATTGTATATCTTATTAATATTGTATATTGTATATGATATTAATCTTGTTTTTTTATTTATTTTTTGCTTTTTTAATTAGGTGCTTGACTTTGCTGGAAATGATATTTTTAAAATATTTAAAGGTTTTATACTATAATATATTAAACAATGAAACTGATCTATGATTTTATTAAGTCGCAAGATACATATAAAAAACACTAGGCATACAAATCATGCTAATTTTTCACTACAAATTCCAATGCACCACAAAACAGCTGAACAAATCCTTCTTACCCTGTGAGGCAGGGCTGAGGTCCTGCACGTGTAAACAGTGTGTTTTGTTTGAATTTAAATAATGTTTTTGCTAATCAAGTTTGTGCTAGATATGGCAGGGTATATTCAAATCCAGATGAGGAATGTGGCCAGGTGTTAATTGATTAATTGATTATCTCTTAGCCCTGGCCACATGCCTTTAAAAAGGGTCTGAAAAACCAGTTTCTTGGTTCTACAAGCAGGGATACAGACTGTCTGGGAAGGAGAGTGTTGCTGTAGGATCCTCACGACTGCGTGTGTTAACCAGGGGTGAGAAAAAACACAAGAGGAAAAATATCTCTGATCACTGTGTGAGTTAACCAGGATCGCTAGCACTGGAAGGAATAGGGAACAAGTTTAGGGGATTTTAATCCCACCCAAGTCTAGAGAGGAGGTGTCAGGGAGACTGTTCCTGGAGCAGGACCTCCTTTCTTGTTTGGTCAGCTTTTATTTTTTAGTTGTTTTCGAGCAGTGTTTTGTTTTGAATGTTTTGTGTTTTTTGTATCAAAGAAAACCTCCTGTGTCTCTCCTGTCAATCAGCGATAGCCACACCCATAACAACGCCACTGTTACACCCTGAAATACATTGTAGTACATCATAGTTTAGAAAGAGCAATTAAAAAACTATTGCTCTTTAAATAGCTCTTAATATTCAATTAAAATCTGATCTAATGTGAAACTGTATAAGCTAGTAAACAGACATGTTAAATATCCCTGGGAATTCTTATCTTCTAGGATAGCTACAAGGAAATGGTTCAAACCCTTACCTGTTTCACACTCCTTTCTTTCTCAGCTGAGACTGTATCATGGTTCTTGTGATCCTCGTCTGTACACAACACACAAACACACGTCTGATCGGTTCTGCAGAAGATATCCAAAACCTTCTGGTGTTCAGCACAAAGCTTCTGCTCCAGATTTCCAATTGCATTGATCAGCTTGTGCCTCTTGAAAGCAGCCCCATCATAGTGTGGCTTGACGTGTGTTTCACAGTAAGAGGCCAGGCAAGTTAAACAGCATTTCACAGCTTTGAACTTTCTCCCAGTGCAGAAATCACACGACACATCTCCAGGTTCAGCATAACTTTGAGCAGAAGGAGGATTGAGTCCTGTCTTCTTTAATTTCTCCACAACATCAGCCAGCATGGTGTTTCTGCGCAGAACAGGCCTTGGGGTAAAGGTCTTTCTGCACTGGGGGCAGCTGTAGACACCTGTATGATCAGTCTGATCCCAGCAGTTCTTAATACACCCCATACAGTAACTGTGTCCACATGGAATAGTGACTGGGTCCTTCAATAGCTCCAGACACACTGAACAGCTAAACTGATCCTCTGACCACAAGTTTGAAGCCATCTTGCTGCAGCGAGACACAGAGTCTGACGATTTCACAACAGAAACTTCACTGTGCTGATTTCCTGGTTGTGTAAAACTCTAAGAGGCGGGGTTTTGGACTGAGGCCAGGTTTAGACAAGCAGGCTGAGCAGAGACTGCTGAATCAGTGTGAGAGGGGCAGAGAGGAGAGAGTTGTGAGTGGGACTGGAGTTTGAGAATGGCATTGTCACAGTAACCCTTCTATAGCTACAGTATGTATTTGACTGCACTAGACCTTCACTTCTGTGTGGGTCTGAATCCTCAGAAGTCCACAAGGGAAGTGAGTTTATGGGTTTGAAAGAAGGTATACCTGCAGTACAAAAAAAATCATTTATTTTTGGATGTACACAAAAGGTTTAAATAATTACAAAATAATTTCTTTCAGGACGTTTCAGATAAAGTCCCTTCTTCAGCTGTGTAAAAAGAAAAGTAAACACAGTGCTTTAACCTTTTCAAGAATTGGGTGGATGATGTCATGATTGTGTCAGAATAGAATGTGCATTCCAAGAGGTTCCAAAGTTCCAGGTTTGAAGATAAACTCACGTTCCCTTTGTTTCCAAGAAGCATCTGTTCCACAGCACTGACTGATCCCACAGATGGTGATGCGTCTTCAGCAGTGTGATTATCATTGTTGAAATGTCAGGCTACTGGAAATGTAGTGGTGTTGATTCAAATGCTTTATAAATGTTCCACAAAGCGGTCTGCTAAACCACTTTTAGTTTCCCCAATGTACAGTTTGTTGCATTTCTTGCAGATAATGCAGTAGACTATTCCTTTAGAGGTGCATGTAAAAGGCTCATGGATGCTGAATGATGATTTAGTGCCTCTGATCTCTGTTCAGGTGTTCATGTATTTACAGGTAGTACATCGTGATCTATTGCATGGAAGTATGACTTTTTAAAAGTTCTTCAGAAGAATGAATCTCGCTGTGAATTCTCTTAGATTCTTGTCTGTTCTATATTATATCACTGAGGGAGTCTTTGAAATAGGTGCTGATTGTTCAACACTGGTAAGTGGCAAGTTTTCTTTAGCTGTATTTTTCTGAGGTATGATGTTCTGATCAGCGTCGGAAGCTATTTTCTGCTTAACATTTTTAAGAGCAGACCATTTCTTACTTTTTGTAATAAATATATATGAGAATCAATGGTTGTAAATTATGGCTTGTGATTGGTTAAAACCTCATCATAGGAGCAAAAATAGATTGAACTATTGCCCTGACATCCTTACACTACCGGGCAATAGTCTCCTTCTGACATGTGATTGGTTCACATCACTGTCAGTCCCACCCCTATTCAAAGGAACACCCTCCACCTCCACTCCTAACAACAAGAGAAAATGGCTGAATAAAAAAAAAACCTGATGAACAGCGATTCTGTGACTTAACAGAAAAGGAATTCCAAAACATGCTACAAAATAAGGATGCTGCAAACACTAAAATGGTGATTAAAACGTCACTCTCACTGTTCAATGACTTTCTGAAATTCATACAAATTCAACTCGATGATGTAAACAAATATGATCTACTATTATGCGGCTACGCTATTATATACAGTATATATATATATACAGTATATATATATATATATATATATATATATATATATATATATATATATATATATATATATAATACTGGAGAGAAGGACCATAGTGGAAAATAATTCCATCGAGAGTTTCTGTGACGTCATAAACTACGAATCCCGAGATGAAATTGTTTTCCTGTAACTCACTGAAGAGGCCCGTCTATTATTTTTTATAATCCACGGATACCCTTGCGATGCTGATATTAAAGAAGACGAGGTTCAGCGGTACAGTTGGGTGTTTTTAAACGTCGTGTTTCAGCGCTGTATAGACGTTCTGTGTCGTTATCCATGGATCGGATCAGCTCAGTAAAGATCTTCTTGCTTTTCTTTATTTCCCTCTGTGCAGCTCTCTGAGTGAAAGAACACAGTAGAGGAGACATCTTTACAACTGATATCAGAAACACATAGTGATATTCTGTAAACTTCGGCAGATTTATCAGTTTAGAAATCAGTCTTGAAAGAGTGCTGTGCAGAGGGTGTCATTCTCAAACTCCTGTCCCACTCTCTCCTCTCCGCCCCTCTCACACTGATTCAGCAGTCTCTGCTCAGCCTGCTTGTCTAAACCTGTCCTCAGTCCCAAACCCTGCCTCTTAGAGCTTTATATAATTCCTGGAATTCAGAAACACAGGTAAGTTTCGTTTCCTGTGAAACCCATCCCTGTCTCTGTATCATCTCAACAGAAACAGCAGTAGCACATATTGTGATTCCAGCCCAGGATCACACTTCATGGTGAATCGAGGGTATTGACACAACTACAGTGCCGTGAAAAAGTATTTGCCCCCTGTCTGATTTTCTGCATTTTTGCATATTTTTCACACTGAATGTTATCAGATCTTCAACCAAAACCTAATATTAGATAAAAGGGACTCTGATTGAACAAATAATGAAAAAAATTGATACATATTTCATTTATTTATTAAAGAAAGTTATGCAACACCCAATGCCCCCGTGTGAAAAAGTAATCGCCCCCTTAGACTCAATAACTGGTTACGCCACCTGTAGCAGCAATAACTGCAACCAAATGCGTCCTGTAGTTATTGATTGGTCTCTCACAGCGCCGTGGAGGAATTTTGGCTACTCCTCCATGCAGAACTGCTTCAACTCAGTGACATTTGTGGGTTTTCGAGCATGAACTGCTCGTTTCAGGTCCTGCCACAACATCTCAATGGGGTTTAGGTCTGGACTTTGACTAGGCCATTCCAAAACTTTAAATTTCTTATTCTTCAACCATTCTGATGTAGTCTTGCTTGTGTGTTTCGGATCATTGTCTTGCTGCATGACCCAGCCAGCTGCGCTTCAGCTTCAGCTCATGGAGGGATAACCTGACATTTTCCTGTAGAATTCTCTGATACAGAGCAGAATTCATGGTTCCTTCAATGATGGCAAGGCGTCCAGTTCCTGATGCAGCAAAGCATCCCCAAACCATGACACTACCACCACCATGCTTGACCGTTGGTATGAGGTTCTTACTGTGGAATGCGGGGTTTGGTTTTGCCAGACATAACGGGCCCATGTCAGCCAAAAGTTCCACTTTTGACTCATCTGTCCATAGAACATTGTTCCAGAACTCTTGAAGATCATCCAGGTGCTTTTTGGCAAACTTGAGACGAGCATTCATGTTCTTCTTAGTGAGCAATGGTTTCCGCCTTGCTACTCTGCCATGAATCCTATTTTTGCCCAGTGTCTTTCTGATGGTGGAGTCATGAACACTGACCTTAGCCAAGGAGAGAGGCCTGCAGATCCCTGGATGTTGTTCTAGGGTTCTTTGTGAATTCCTGGACGATTTTATGCCTTGCTCTTGGAGAGATTTTGGCAGGACGACCACTCCTGGGAAGATTCACTACTGTCCCAAACTTTCTCCATTTGGACAATATGACTCTGACTGTAGTTCGGTGGAGCCCCAGAGCCTTAGAAATGGCTTTGAAACCCTTTCCAGACTGATAGGCATCAACAACTTTTTTTTCCGGAGGTCTTCAGGAATTTCTTTTGTTCGTGGCATGATGTGCCTCTAGAAACTGTGTGCTGACAACTTCACTCTGATGGTAAGGGCCAAAGTTAGTCAGATTTATATTGGGCAGGGCTGGCCCAAATCAGGCCTGGTTGTTAACCAAAGTACTCAAACAGCTGACCCTAATTATCCCTTTAATTGGGATGAGTTAACTAGGGGAGGCAATAACTTTTTCACAGCTGAAGATTGCATGTTTGATTACCTTACACACCAAACAAATGAAAGAAGCACCAAACTTTGGTGCCATTTTTTCTCTCAGATTCCCTCTATATACTACTACAACCCACAAAAAATATGACCAAATACAATGTAAAAAATGTGCAAAAATGCAGAAAATCAGACAGGGAGCAAATACTTTTTCACGGCATTGTATTCCAATGGCTGGAGTTCCATCCTTCTTATATTCATGTACAAAACTAGACACTCTAACACAGCAGTCAAACACATTGTTAATACTGTGATAAATCAGGGGAAATAGACGAAAGAGACGAATAGACGAAATAGAAGAGATTAAACAGAGAGTCTAAACATGGGAACAAGCTTGTTCTTGTTATTCCACTTGTTCGCCTTGTTGAAGAAGAAAACTCCCCTCCCCTGCAAAAACAATTGAGAACTGAAGTGGGGGCATTTCTGTCCATTTTACCCACTCAGATCCCTCGCTTTCTAAATATAATGATGCGTCTGAAAAGATAATAGCATCATCTTCAACTACAAGCTAAAGATTGTCAGATTGTCAGAGTATTTTACTTTCACAATGAAAATAAATAAATAAATACATTTAAATTGAATAAATAAGGTTGAATTTAAATATTGTAGTTGAGGACTAATGGACTTTGAGATGTGGATTAATGCCCACGAAGATCAAACTCCACCAAACTCACTTCCTTTGTGAACTTCTGAGGATTCAGATCCACACAGAAATGAAGATCTAGTGCAGTCAAACACATACTGTAGCTATAGAAGGGTTACTGTGACAATGCCATTCTCAAACTCCAGTCCCAGTCACAACTCTCTCCTCTCGCCCCTCTCACACTGATTCAGCAGTCTCTGCTCAGCCTGCTTGTCTAAACCTGGCCTCAGTTCCAAACCCTGCCTCTTAGAGCTTTACACAATTCCAGGAAATCAGCACAGGTAAGTTTTGTTTGTTGTGAAATCGTCAGTCTCCGGTCTCGCTGCAGCAGAAATGGCAGAAGCAAATATTCTGGTAGCAGAGCAGCAGTTGTTGTGTGCAGTGTGTCTGGAGATATTGAAGGACAGTCGCTATTCCATGTGGACACAGTTACTGTATGGGGTGTATTAAGAACTGCTGGGATCGGACTGAACATACAGGTGTCTACAGCTGCCCTCAGTGCAGAAAGAACTTTACCCCAAGGCCCGATCTGCGCAGAAACACCATCCTGGCTGAAATTGCTGGAGAATTCAAGAGAAAGCTCAATCCTCCTCCTGCTCAAAGTTATGCTGGACCTGGAGATGTGCTGTGTGATTTCTGCACTGGGAGAAAGTTCAAAGCTGTGAAATCCTGTTTGACATGCCTGGTATCTTACTGTGAAACACACGTCAAGCCACACTATGAGGGCGCTGTTTTCAAGAGGCACAAGCTGATCAATGCAATTGGAAATCTGGAGCAGAAGCTTTGTGCTGAACACCAGAAGGTTTTGGAGGTCTTCTGTAGAACCGATCAGACTTGTATTTGCATGATGTACACAAGATGAACACAAGAGCCATGATACAGTCTCAGCTAAGAAAAGAAAGGAATGTGAAACAGGTAAGGGTTTGAATCATTTCCTTGTAGCTATCCTAGAAGATCAGAATTCTAGGATATTTAACATGTCTGTTTACTAGGTTATTAGATCAGATTTTAATTGTATATTAAGAGCTATTTAAAAGAGCCCTAGTTTTTTAATTGCTCTTTCTAAACTATGATGTACTAGAATGTATTTCAGGGTGTAACAGGGGTGTTGTTACGGGTGTGGCTATCGCTGATTGACAGGAGAGACACAGGAGGTTTTCTTTGATACAAAACACAAAACATTCAAAACAAAATAGAAGAGAAGGATTTCCGTGGATATTTAACATCACTGTTTACAAGACCATGCCCATTTACATTAGATCAATTAGATTATAATATTGTATTGAGACCTTGTTCAATTTAGTTGCCTAAACCATGGGCGTAGGAAGCAAAATAATATCAGTAGGTCTAAAAATTAAGGGGGGGGGGGGGGGTGTTGGGGAGACAAAAGTTGAATCATCCTAGTTGAATAGTTATCAAGTCATCACCGGCTTTCACATTATATACTGTACCATTTGACTGATTTTAAAGAAAAAAAAACATCTCAGTCCATTCTTAAGTGTATTGAAAAGGCTTTTCAAGACTTTTTAAGACCAATCTGTAGAAAATTTAAGACCCGTTTTCACAGCAAATATACCAAATGTAAATTTTGACTAGTTAAAATACCATTTAAAAATTATTTATTCAAGCTGTACAAATTGTAAAAGAATCAAACCTTTGATGCTTGTACAATACACAGTACCAATGCAGTGATAATAATAGTTGATGACAAGGAGTTATTGTTCAATCTTTCTTTAATCAATAGAGCAGCACTTCATTCCAGCTGATCAACAAACAGAACCAGGGCTCAAAGTTGGCCAAAATCCTTAGGGGCATCTGGCACCTAGATTTTAAAATGTGGTCGCAAAAATAAAAATTTAGGGACCAACTAAATACTCTTAGTTAAAATACTGCAGCGACTTCAGTTTTCCCGCATTGATTAAATCTACACTCTAGTGTTTTTATTAAGCAACATGTATTTAAAAATTACTTAATAGTCACTTCAAACGGCACCCAAAACACTTGGGGTTTCAGTTTAGCATTTTAAGGTTGCAGAACGTGATAGTATAAGTTACTGTATAGAATATAGATATGAGAGTTCCTGTAACCGGATTGGTCAACAAATATACAGTATTCAAACTGTTTAATCACATTTGAAAGTTAAATTGCTGACAGCCAAACAAAACAGAGAAGGAGCGTACATTTGTGAAATAAATATACTCAAACTGTTTAATCACCATTCTAAATCAATCTGCTGAATAATACAGTACAGTAATGACAAGTTGTAAAAAATAAAACAACTTGATACCAGTAGCTCATCACAGCACTTTGAATAAACTTTAACACACTGAAGTAACTGAATAACACACAGATATTACAATTATGGGCAGCAGTGTGGAGTAGTGGTTAGGGCTCTGGACTCTTGACTGGAGGGTCGTGGGTTCAATCCCAGGTGGGGGACACTGCTGCTATACCCTTGAGCAAGGTACTTTACCTAGATTGCTCCAGTAAAAAAAAACAACTGTATAAATGGGGAATTGTATGTAAAAATAATGTGATATCTTGTAACCATTCCAAGTTGACCTGGATAAGGGCGTCTGCTAAGAAATAAATAATAATAATTATATATTTTTTGCTAATACATTTTATGACGTACTGTAATAGTAGAACACAGTTTCGATACTTGTATCCTATAACATGTAGTTAAAGAGAAACCGTTCACAAACCAGGACCATTTTATTTGTACAAGGTACTAGCTCGTGTAAATTAAGAATATTTTTCTTATTACTTATGTATTGATTTGTTTACTGTGCCGCTGGGATTCTGAACAACTGGCTACCAAACCACGCATGGCATATTGAGGTAAGCGTTTGTATTCATTAACAACAAAAACTAGTGCTTCATAAAATCAGTGAAACTAGGTTTAATTTCGTAGCTGACAATCCCCACTCCCACAGTTGCTGATGGTGAATGCATATTAAAAAATTATCGCAGAGACTAATTTTGGTCACCCCTGGCGACCCACAGCTCGCACATTTGAACCTTGAGGCGCAGTTATATATTTATGAAATTTTAATGACATTAAGGCTGGGACCAAATCAAAACTTTGACAACCCACTAAAGCACTTAACAAAACTGCATTTAACAGCGTTTTCTTTTCTTTTTTTTTTGGAAGTATCCTATTTCTTCTACTCATAAAAAGAAAATGCTATTAAATAAAGTTTTGATTTGGTCCAACCTAAGAGCTGTCAAAAGCTGAAAAGAAATTCTCAAATAAATAAATAAATAAAACCAACCCCACCACTGCACTCTCAGGTGCCCCAGCACTGCACTATGCGTGAAGGCTTTCCAGCACACCCTGCTTAGCTAATGTTGTTTTCCAGTAGAAAGCTGTCCTTCACCAACATTCCACATAGTTTAGTAAGTGTTTTGATATATCCCTGAATATCTAAAAAAACTATAAATGACACAACAAAAGTACAAAGGGAAATATGTTCCTTTTTTTGCAAGCGATGAAAAAAATGGGTAAACAATCGGACAATATACCCAGCTAACACAAAACGTTTTCCTAACGTTCCTGTAACTTAAAACAAACGTTCTTGGAACGTTCTGGGAACTTAAATAAAAAAATAAATAAATAATTATTTCTTAGCAGACGCCCTTATCCAGGGCGACTTACAATTGTTACAAGATATCACATTATTTTTACATACAATTACCCATTTATACAGTTGGGTTTTTACTGGAGCAATCTAGGTAAAGTACCTTGCTCAAGGGTACAGCAGCAGTGTCCCCCACTGGGATTGAACCCACGACCCTCCGGTCAAGAGTCCAGAGCCCTGACCACTACTCCACACTGTGTAGGTAAACGTGAAATAAAATAAATAAGAAAAAATGTCCTAATGACTAAATACTATCAAAACATGTTTATGTCTGAAATAATCTCAAAATCAAAAATCTTTACCAAGTATTCAACACTACAATCCGATACAAATACATTTTCAAGGATGGGAGGACGTAATTGAGTGACATTGTGTGAGAAATAAATATATGGGGAAAATTATATGCACAGCTAGGGCGATCTTATTTTCTTAAACGAAAACCATTTTCAGCATTTTCACCTAACAACTGTTAAGTTGTTCTATGGCAATTATAAAAAAATGATCACAGGAAAAGGCAGTGCAGCCCATGTCTCTGAGTCTGTGGAGAGAGTTTGTTACGTACCTGTAACGTTTCCAGCGGCACTCTTCTGACAAGCTGCTTGTTTCACACAGTCATTGAAAACCTACGTTATTTTCTTAATTGGTTATCAGCAATGCTATCTTATTGACAGAAGTTGTTTATAAAAACAATTTTATATTTAATTAAATATCAGAAACTAACCTAAATTCTTAACGAGAGATACTAACAAACTGCACCGGTTACTTCATAGCGCAATGGCTTCCTTCTCTGTTTTGTTTGGCTGTTAGCAACTTCACTTTCAAATGTCATTTGCTAAAAAAACTTAAATGACAGCATATATTTAATAGACCAATCGAAAGCAGCAGTTGTGCTGCTTATTGTGGCGACATTTTTCAAGTTTCTTGTTGTTTTAATCAACAAGCTACAGCTACCTGTCGCCGATTCGCACCTCTGGAACAGATCCGCTGGGCGCCGAACGGCGACGTCGGCATCAAAGTGTTAAACAGAAAAAATTAATTGAAGACCTTTTAAGACCTTCAGCTGCAAATTTGTCATATTTGAGACCTATCAAGGCCTTTAAAATTTGAAAACAAATATAAAACTTTTTTAAGGCTCTGCGGGAACCCTGAAAGATAACACACGCTGACACTGCCTCTGTGTTGTCCGGGAGGGGCATTTCATTCATACAGGAGAGTTTTAAAAAGCACGTTTTTCTAAAAGACTGTAAACAGCATACAAAAGCGTGCAATTAACAAAAAGTCAAAATATGTAGCCCAACTAAAGCCAATGGGTTCCTACGCCTGTGGCTAAACTATGTAGTTTATATGAATCTGTAGTTTGTGGTTTGTTTGGATTTTATTACTCAGTTCAATTTCTTTTCATGTTGACTGTTTTAATGTAACTTTATGTAAATGTATTTATCATGTTTTGTTTGTGTAAAAAGAATACGTTTAAATGTCATTTCATTGTTAAGATATCATAGTTAAATTAGTTAAGTCATATAAATAACAAAGCATGGCACCTCCATTCAATGATTAAACAAAATGTCAGGTTACTTCCCGTAACCCTGGTTCCCTGAAAAGAAGGCGACCACCAACATTACGTATGGGATATGCCTGCCCATTGGCAGGTATCGCAGAACTCTCTATACCAGAGCTGCGATAAACCCCTTCCTAGGGTGAGGCACTCCAGTCCTGCCCACTGAGGGAAAAACTCTCATCCGAAGGAAGCCATTTCTCTTTTTCCATCAAACCCGTGAGAACGACTGAAGCGACCTCGTGGTTGGTGGTCGTCTTCTCTTTCAGGGAACCAGGGTTACGGTGGCAACCTAACATTCCCGTTCAATCAAGACGACCACCAATGACATTACGTATGGGATAATGTATATCAGAGCCGTCGCGAGGAGAAGGAACGGCAGCATATGAGGGACGACAAGCACTGTCTAACCCAGAGGTTAGCGGTGTGAACTTACACCCTCAGGACCCTTGTGCCTACAGAAGGCAAGGCAGGGTCTACCACCTTAAGATGGTAGAACCTGGAGAAAGTATCTTGACATAGCCCAGCCAGCGCAGTACAAATATAAGACATCGAGGTCCCTCTGAAGAGGGCCCAAGATGTAGCCAACCCCTAGTGGAGTGTGCAGCTACCCCTACCAGGTGGGGGCAAGGCAGCACCATTATATGCAGTCGAGATTGTATCCACAATCCAATGTGACAGACACTGCTTTGAGAGAGGCTGTCCTAGGGTCTGTATCCTGTGACAGGCAAAGATAGCTGCTAAATACACCTTCAAGGTGGAAGGTGACCTACCAGCATCAAGCAGTTCTTGCAGAAACTGTAAAATGACTGGCATAGGGCAAGATATGGGGTCATGGCTTCAGCCAGATGCCAGTCTTGGAAATAACTCCACTTATAGGTGACCAAGGACCTAGTGGAGTCTGCCCTAGTGCTCTGCAACGTACCCACAACTGCATCTGATAGCTCTAGGGCTAACCAGCGGTCCATTTCAGGGACCAGACCCATAGCCAGAACCTGCCCGGTTCCGGGTGCCAAAGAGAGCCTTTCACCTGACTGAGGAGATCCAAGCAAAGTGGAATCTCCCAGGGCTGGCCGTGCAACAGCTGGCACAGGGTCGAAAAACAGACTCTCCTGGCCACTAGCAGAACTGACCCTTTCTCTAACTGGACTTTCTCGAGAAGAGCCAGGAGCAGTGGCATAGGCGGGAAAGTGTACAAAAATGCTTTGGGCCATTCGTGTGCTAGAGCATCTACGCCGAGTGGGGGCAATGCGTCATCTCTGCCGAGGCGAAGAGATCTACCTGCTCCTTCCAGAACCGTTTCCAAATGCACTCCACTAACTGAAGGTGGAATTGCCACTCTGACGGATGCAGGTCGCTCCTGGAGAGGAGGACCGCTGCACAGTTCACCGCTCCGGAAATGTGCATCGCCCGTAGGGACAGCAAGTTCCTCTGAGCCCATGTCAATAGCTTGAAGGCCACGTGATGCAACACCGGGTACTGTATGCCACCCTGGTAGTTGACATACGCCACCACTGTCGTGCTGTCTGTCCGGATCAATACATGTGTACCACTCAGCACTGGGAGAAAGTGGTGGAGAGCAAGGGATACCACTTGCAACATCAGCATATTTATGTGCAGGGATGTCCAGCGGTCCGGCCAGGATCCGCATACTCCTCTGCCTTCCCAGACTACCCCCCAACCCAAGTTGGAGGCGTCTGTCATCACCACTTGGTAGTTTAACACTACTCCCATCCGCACACCCTCACACAGGTGAGAAGTTGTCCTCCACCAGTGTAGGGCTGCCGTGCATGTGTTAAACACAGTCAGCAGACAATGTCTGTCACACTTGGCATTGAGGTGAAATGCATTGAGCCACGCTTGTAGTGGGCGCATGCAAAGCAGACCCAGCTGAATGGCTGATGTGACTGCGGCCATCAGACCCAATAGTTTCTGGCACAATAGGAGGGTGACCTGCGATCCCTGTTGAAACAGGGAGAGGCAACCCTGGATAGCTGCAACTCTGTCGTCTGACAGGTATGCAAGCATCGTAACGGAGTCCAGCCAGAGTCCCAAGTACGAAGTGCACTGCACTGGTGTAAGCCGACTCTTTGCATCGTTGATGGTGAGGCCCAGCCTCACCAGATGCTCTGTCACGACCGCAGTGTGGGCCACTGCTCCCTCCTGTGACTGGGAACAGATCAACCAGTCGTCAAGATAGGTTAATACTCTGATCCTCTGCAGCCGCAGGGGAGCCAGGATAGCGTCCACGCACTTTGAGAATGTACGAAGAGCTAGGGAGAGGCCGAATGGCAGCACAGCAAACTCGTAAACACTTCCTTGGAAGGAAAAGTGCTCTGGGCGAATGGGAACGTGAAAATACCCATCCCATAAGTCCACGTGGTGAACCAGTCGCCCGGCCGGCTGGACTGGAGGATGTGACGGTGCGTGGTTGAGGAGTCTTAGGTCTAAGATGGAGTGAAAGCCGCTGTCCTTCTTGGGTATCACAAAATACCTCGAGTAGTACCCCTCTCCGTGGGAGGTGGGGTCTACAAAACGAATGGCTCACCTGCACAGCAAGATGGCCACTTTCTTCTGAAGTACTGAGGCCTGGAGAGGGTTTGTCACAAAATTATTTGTGATGTCTCAAAAGGGAGGAGGTCCCATGTGGAACTGAAGTGAGTGACCATTTTGCACGGTGGTGAGCACTTAGGAGTATGAGGTGCAAGTGCGCCAGTGCTGCAGCTGTTGTACCGAAAAGGGGGTCTGAGGCCACCAGCCTGGGCTGCTGAGGCTGAGGCGGGGCAGTTTGGGGTGGCTGTTTAGGGCTCTGGCCCTGAAAACGCCTCCTGTGATGCTGGTGTGTGGACTGGCCCGCCCCTGCATTCCCTCACCTGCCCGGTTGGGCGGTTGCTTGATGCTGATGTGCCCTGTAGGTGATGCCTTAGGTCACCCAGCGGAGCCGTGGGGACTGGAATTGTTCTGGTGACAGTTTCCGTCTGAGAAGCTCACCAGTGGCTCGACCTGCCCCAGGTGGAGGCGCGGGGAGGGAGCAACACGGCCACCTGTCAGGACACCTTGCGTTCCCGGTGGAATTTCTGTAGGATCTCCTCACAGCTGGCCCAAAGGTATGTCCTGGGGATATAGGTGCGTAAAGCAGTGCGGCCTTATCCGCATCAGGAACTCTGGCTTGTGACAGCCACAACTGTCTATGAGCCACGATCAAGCTAGCCAGGCTCCAGCCAAGAGCTTGCTCTTGGAGGCCGGAGATCTGCAGCAATATGCTGGACAGGAGACCTAACTCCGTGGCCACCGGCTCAGGGAGCGGGGCCTCGCGCAGTACACTATCCAAGTAAGCAGTAAGCACACTCTGCTGCATATGCCCACTTGAGATGTGTTTCCGTCACCTTACATTGAGGGTTCGGGCACGCCGGGTCTCTAGTCAATCCACCCACCAGCAGGGCATTAAACAGGGCCGTGATGGTGGAGTCCACCAGGGGGAACCCCGCCAGGCCAAGCTTATCCGCACCTTCTAAGGAGGCAAGTGGTGCGGCGTGTTTTAGTACGCTAGGACCCGAGGCCAGATGATCCCAGGAGGAATGTACCTCCTCCATGAAGTCTGGGAAGGCCGGGAACTTCTGAGGACGAGGATCCATCACCTGCGTCCAGAACACAGACTGGCGTGGTTCCGCCGCTGGTGTCCAAAGGACCTGCAAGAAAGCTGTAGCACATCCCATAAGAGCCAAAACTGAGCTGGACAATGGGGGGGCACTGGCTTCTAAGGCTACCTTGAAGCCAGGTTCTTCCTCAGCAGGGGTCTCGCCCACCTGCATGTCAGAGGAGAAGGAGGCCGCTATGGAGAGAGTATCCTCTTGCGCCGGCTGAGACACCTCTTCCCAACTCCGCTAGGGGATTGAGGTATGGCAATTGGGGCTGCAACGGGGCCTGGACAGGGTCCTGGGCCGTCGTCGCCTGTTTAGCCAAGAGCTCTGGGCCATCTGGGCCTTGAGGTCCACAATGTCCCTTGTCTGCTTGGAATGCTTCACCCTTCTCGCTCATGGCGATGGGTAGTGACTGCGGGCGGAAGGCTTCATAGATGCTACAAGCCACGTCCCTCTCGAGGGCCACGGTGGCATGTTGAACGCCCAAGCACCGCGCATAGAGGGTATGCTTGTCCTCTTGATATTGGCATTACAGGCCATGCAAGTGTGGAACCCTGACTTGCCTGACATGGGTCTGGTGTTTTGCATGCCACTTGCACTGTGCTTGAGCACTGGCTAAGTGTGAACGCTGTGCGTTCACCCAATAGCGCTGTAGCAGAGGGTACCTAACGCTGCGCACTATGCACTGAGTACCGTGGGCACCTTGTGCACCACATATCATACAGCACTGTGAGTTGTTGCGCTAGGTCTAAGGCAGTGGCCAAGCACCGTGTGCACCGTGCGTCCCGAGCGCCATGTGTACCGAGTACCGTGCACTGTGTGTACTGCGTACCGTGCAGCACTGTGCGTTCTTGCAGTAGTGTTGTGGCAGTGGGTGCCAAGAACCGTGTGCACCGTGCACCATGTGCATAAATTACTGAGAGCACTGTGACTGTGACTGACGCTGAGGCACTGGGCACCGTGTGCTGTATGCACTGAGCACTTGTGCACCGAGACACCTATCAAGGGCTATGCATTCGTCGTGGTACAAAAGCACTGGGGAGGTTGCTATGCAATGTGCCTACCCTAACCAAGTGGTCACGCACACCTGGTCAGCACGTAGCTTGTACCAGGGTGTGACAGGATGACAGAGGTTGAGACTCAGAGTGAAAAAGTGTGAAAAAGTTCAAAATAAAGCTTAATATACAAAACAATACAAAATAAACTGACACGAGGGCCAAACAAAAGGTTTCTAAAACACAAAATACACACAAAACAAAAATTTACAAAAATAAACTTCCAGGCTGGCGTTGCCTTCACTGGTTTCAAAATAAAAAGAACAGCACACACAGAAACACTCTTTCTTCCTCTCCATCTAGAACTCAACCTACTGGGAGGCTGAGGCCTCCTTTTATGCCAGGTGGCTGGGTGATCATTGAATAATTAATTAATTGATTGCTCCCACCTGACGCAATCAACCTGGGCAGGAGGAGAATTTAACTCCATCCCTGCCAGTATTTCCAAGGGCAGAGTCCTGCTCTGCCACATAGGGGGCCACAAAGCCAAAGCCGTGGTGGGCAAGTTGAAGCAGACATCAAAACACGGTAGAAAGATAGTATAGGGGAGAGCACACTATTTGTTTACAAGGCCCGACTCACTGAGGTGGGCATGCCTACACAGCCGGCAGGGTCTACTCGACAGCAGGGATGCGGCAAGGCCTAGCCCCGTGGAGGAACTGTGTACTCTCCGGAATAATAGATAACCACTCACGGATGACTGCATAGGCAGTCGCTCACACACGACAGACAAATACAGAGCGGCCTACCACACAACCGAGGAGGCAGCTGAAAGACAGAAAGGCAAAAAAGGCTCTGTCTTTTTCAACTCATTGATTCCGGGAAGGCAGCAAGCCGGCTTTCAGCATCAATGCAAGGGAAATACAATCGACTCAATTCGACTCGAGAAACTCTTTTCTATCAATTCATTCAGCTCAACACAGAAGTCTTACCGTACCGTCTTGAGGAGGAAAAAGAGAAATGGCTTCCTTTGGGTGAGAGTTTTATCCCCTCATAGGGTGGGACCGACTGCATCATCCTAGGAAGGGGCCTATCAGCAGCTCTGGTATAGAGAGCTCAGCGATACCTACCCAATGGGCAGGCATAGCCCATACGTAATGTCTTTGGTGGTCATCTTCGAATTGAAAGGGAAACATTTGACCCAAATAAATATTAAATACAACATATACATTAAAGAGAAAGCAGCTTCAGTTGTTTAGTTGCCTGTCATAAGCATAAGAGACAGTGCCATCTGTGGACAGGTGCAGTAAATCAAGTTTTCTGTTGTATACCTGGCAGCTGTACACTAGATGGCGCTGGCTTTTACCACTATGCAGGCATGTTGACTGATCTAGACTGTCTGCAGATGTCTACGACTGGCAACGAGACTGAAGATCAGCTTCTGAACTCAGGTTAAGCCCCATAACACACACATTAGAATAAGAATTGAGTATTGCAATAAGACCGTTCTGAATCACTGAAAACATCACAAGGAGGTGAAGAGACAGTGAAAAAAAGATCACGTAATTTACTACATTCTATTTAACTAAGGATTATTCTGACAGTTTAGATAGCATACCTTTAGATATTGACACTCAAGGTATCTGTTTGCATAACGTCTGTATTGTTATTCTAATTCCATATTAATGGGAGAGGTGTTAATAACACAACCTGCTCTGAAATATCCTGTGTTGGGTGTGACAGGATATCACTCAGTGCCCCATCAGAAATGTCACTGTGTCACTGTGTTTCTACACAGAAGCAGCTGAGAGAGACACAGACAGAAATACAGCAGAGAATACAGGAGAGACTGAAAGAAATTGAGGAGCTGAAACAGGCTGTGGAGTCAATGAAAGTGGGTATTAATAAGAGGGGGTTATTATTATTATTATTATTATTATTATTATTATTATTATTATTATTATTATTATTATTATTATTAGTAGTAGTAGTAGTAGTAGTAGATGGACTGGAACACATCTACAGACTGATGTGTTTTTGATATAAATTCTAAACATGTCTCCTTTACTGTGTTCTTTCACTCAGAGATCTGCAAAGAGAGAAATGAAGGAAAGTAAGAAGACATTTACTGAGCTGATCCAATCAATTGAAAAGATCCACACTGAGGTTATTGAGCTGATTGGAGCTAAAGAGAAGGCTGCAGTGAATCAGGCTGAAGGACTCATGAAGAAACTGGAGCAAGAGATTGCTGAGCTAATAAATAGAAATGCTGAGCTGAGACAGCTTACAGAGGCAGAGGATCACATCCATTTTCTACAGGTAACATCACTGCTTGTTAGAAAATCTCAAGTACATAACTGGGACGGTTTCAGACAGACCTTTCCAATTGAATGAATCCTTGCTTTCCCCAGGAATGTTTTGGACCCCATTCTGTTTCACTGAAAACTCATTTTCTCCACTTTCCTGTTGTAGAAATTCCAGTATCTCTGTGCCCCTCCTAAAGCTGGAGACTTACCCAGCGTTACTGTCAATACAGACATCTCTTTTGGGGCTGTGAGGAAAGCTGTATCTGAACTTAAAGACCATATTGAGGACTTCTGCAAGGGGGAATTAGTCAAAATAACCAAAAGAGGTTGGTGTGAAATACATTCCTTTGGTAGAGATTTCTCAGACCATGGCTTGAGGACGGAAAGGACTCGTAGTTGCAAAAATTAGGGAGATAAATTACTGTCATACCTATTCCGACCAGAACCAGTCAAATTGACTGGGATATGAAACCAATGTAGTTAGCTTTCAGTTTCGATTAATCACTCTTACGGCTTGGTAAGTTTTTGCATTTCCTGTCTGCATTTCGCATTATAATTCCTATTTATGTTGAAATGCTCATTTATTTACAATACTTGTTTGCAATTCTTTGTCTTTCATCATAGTATTTATGTTGTTTTTAATATGCCGGTCAAATTGACTGGTCATGGTTGTTCTAGGTTTGCCTATAAACACAGTCATTCTAGTGTTAATAAAGACCTCTTTCAGATTGTTGGCTATATGAATATTGCAGATGTTTTATTTCAAATGATTTCCTCAGGTTGAAATGTCCCACCTTATTTGCAGTGACATCCTGAGTGATGAGAGCTGGAAGGAAGAGATTTTCTAAAGACATTACATGAGAAAACAAGACAATAGCATTCAAACAGAGAAAGAGGGATTCAAATATTAAACAACACATTCATTCTATATAGGATGCTAACTTATAGTCCTGCACTTTCTTATCAAAGATTTATAGGAGTTGGAGGTCATTGTCATGTTTGTATTCCAAATCCTCTACAGTAAAGTCTTTGGTTTAAAACAGTTTTCTCTATTTTATTTAGTGAATGAAACAGCATTTTATACCCTGAGGTCTAGGAGCAGTGGCAGATGTTTAAATGGTAAGTCTTTTTTTTATCATTTTATCTCTAGAGAAATTCTCCCTTTTTGGAAAGACCTAATGCCTCAGTGAAAGAGTGGCTGGAGATGATTAGATTAGTTCTTGTGTGAAAGATTCCTGATGAGGGTGGAGTTAGCTGGGTTCTTTACTACACTGATAAACTGAACAGATGCACGTTGTGTTTAAAGATTATTATTATTATTTATTTCTTAGCAGACACCCTTATCCAGGGCGACTTACAATTGTTACAAGATATCACATTTTTTTTATATACAATTAACCATTTATACAGTTGGGTTTTTACTGGAGCAATGTAGGTAAAGTACCTTGCTCAAGGGTACAGCAGCAGTGTCCTCCACCTGGGATTGAACCCACAACCCTCCGGTCAAGAGTCCAAAGCCCTAACCACTACTCCACACTGCTGCCCTTATTAAGAGCATGGCAGATTGCTGTTTAGAGTCTTGTGTGTGTTGTGTTTTAATCCACATGTTTCAATTGTACTTTTCTCTCTTTGTTCTACCCAGTGAATGAAGTTGCAGTTTACAGTCTGCAGGCTCAAGAGCCAAGGAACAGAGCTGAGTTTTTAAAATGTAAGTCTGTTTTCACTGAAAAATTTGATTGAAAGATGTGTCACTCCATTGTGAGAAGAGCTAACACTATTCAGGGATACCGAAATATTTAGGGAGAGAAAGGTCTGAGTGGGTAAAATGGTCATTCTGCATGTATTTATCTGTCCCAATACATGAAGGGGAGTATATACTATTTTACAATGAATAGCATCATTGCTTTGTACATTGATTGCCAGCTGCAAATGAATTCAGACAAACTCACCCAAAATAACCTAAATAATCCTAGCAGGGAGAATGTAGGAGGGAGCATGCAGGAGGTAGCATGTAGGAAGGAGGATGAAGCCTGTAAGAGGGAGGAGGGAGCAGTGAGGAAGGAGCATAAAGGAGGGAGCAGGGAGGAAACACCAGGGAGAAGTGAGCACAGAGGAGGTAGGAGGCAGCAGGGAGGAGAGAGCATGGAAGAGGGAGAAGGAAGGAGGGAGCATGGAGGAGGGAGCAGTGAGCAAGGAGCATAGAGGAGGGAGCATGGAGGAAACAGCAGGGAGGAGGGAGCATGGAGGAGGGAGCAGTGAGGACAAAAGAGGGAGCATGGAGGTGGCAGCATGGACAAAGGAGGAAGGAGCAGGGACCAGTGAGCTGGGAGGAGGGAGCATTGAGGAAGTAGCATGGTGGAGGAACCAGGAAGGAGGAAATAAATACACACAAACTCCCCCAAAATAACCTAAATAATCCTATTATTCACTTCTGTACCTTTGTACCTCAATGCCTCTTCTGTTTTCAAGTTGTAGCCTTATGTCAGAAACAGCCATTATAAACAGAACCTGCTATAATATGTATTTATCAGTCTTTTGTTGGTTCTGTACCATTCAAACCTAGTGAAGATTTTCTCAGTGATTTCAATATTCAAACTCTTTCTCCTCTTCCCATCCTCTTCTCTTCAATCAGATTCCTGTCAGCTCACACTGGACCCCAACACAGCGTATAGAGAGCTCTGTCTGTCTGAAGGGGACAGAAAGGTGACACTGAGGAGAGAGACCCAGCCTTATCCTGATCATCCAGAGAGATTTGACAGCTGGCCCCAAGTGCTTTGCAGAGAGGGCTTGTCTGGGACTCGCTGTTACTGGGAGATTGAGTGCAGTGGGGAATTGGCTTCTATAGGAGTCACATATAAAGGAATCAGCAGGAAAGGAGGGTATTATTCCTGTGGTCTTGGATTCAATGACAAGTCCTGGAGTTTGTTCTGCTCTGGTTCCAGTTACACTGCCCTGCACAATATCCAAGGAACTGCAATAACTGCCCTCGGCTCCCCCAGAATAGGAGTGTATCTGGACTTTAATGCCGGCACTCTATCATTTTATGGAGTCTCTGACACAATGACCCTCCTGCACAGATTCCAAACCACATTCACTGAGCCGCTCTATCCTGGGGTTTGGCTTCATTATTATGATTCCCCTGTAACAATCTGCCTGCTGAACTAGACTGTTCTGTGTTTTTAGAAAACCTCTGTATTGAACTCCCTGTCTGTCCTCTCCACTCCTCGGGTGAAGGGAGTGTTCAATCTGACATTGTCCATGTGGATTCATTGTGTATTATCAAGCAGTCAATCTGGAAGATCAATACACTGTGTTGTTATCTCCACCATCACCATTTTGGTATCTCTTTTCATTCTTTCTTTCTTTCTTTCTTTCTTTCTTTCTATCTTTCTTTCAAGCATGGAGGCAGACAGGGTCTGCAATGTGTTGAAATTGTTCTGAAGGTCCATTCCTCAATGCCTATCAGCCTATACTTTTATGAACACATTGGGAAATGTATAAAACTACCTACAACAACAGTCTTTTGTACTGCAATAAAGAAAGGGTTCATGTATGTTTCAAAAGGGAGTGGAACAAAATCAGAGGGGGTGCAAGTTTTGTCTGCTTAAGCAGAACATCCTGTTATTAGTACATGTTGTGGTACATAGATACGTTTAGCAAGAACTCGTTGATATAATGTAAAGAATGCTTTTGAGGAAATGAAGCTTGGTTATTCAGGCTTTGCAAAGGATTAGATACAGGGCAGGTTATAATTGTGTGTTAAGGAAACAGGAGAAAGGGTATAACTGCCAATTAGCTTAGGGCTTTCATATAGTTAGTCTAAATTGGTTGTTAGCTGGTATATCAGGAGAAAGTACATGAGTATCTGGGAACTACTTGGGATTCCTATCCAGAGGACAAGACTTCCAGCCCAGCCTTGCAAAATAGTTCCTTCAGATGAGAAGTAAACTAAACAAGGTCCTATTGGAAGTGACTCTGCAGGAGCAGTTGTGATGCACAGTTCACCCCCTAGTCTCTGCAAGTCGCTTTGGATAAAAGTGGCTGCTAAATGACCTAATAATAATAATAATAATAATAATAATAATAATAATAATAATAATAATTACAAAATTACACATTTAGCTTATCTGCAGTAATTCTCCCTTTTGAGGTAGCACAAGCACGCGCAATTATTGGGTTTTCTTAAGTCGGAATCGAGTTAACGAGAACGGAGATAGCCTGACTTCAATGATCGGGCTAATTGAATCTGGCTAACGTCTGATTAGCCTGAATTAGTTAAACCAGCTACGAGGAACAGGGCCCTGGCCTCCCTACAAACAGCACAAACGTTGAGTCATATAGCTTTCGTTTGTGCCGTTGAAACAAACATTTGTGCTGCTATAGTTTTTAAGATATTAACGATTAATTATTAGGGGGTGTGGCAGGGCAGGGCCCTGTCTGTAAATAATAATATTGTGTGGTGATTTGGTGGTGGTTGGCAGGGATGGGGTTAATTTCCTATCCCTGCCAAAATACATGTGAGAATGTGGCTGGAGCTAATTGAATCATTAATAATTAGGCTCCAGCCACATGCTATAAAAAAAGGGAAAATCCTTTGTTTGGTGGAGGTGTTTTGGGGTGAGTGAATAGTGTGCTACTACATTTGTTTGGTGTGACAAAGGTCAGTGAAGGCTCTGCCCAGCCTGAACAGTTTTGTTTAAACTTTTGTTTTGGCCCTTGTGTCAGTTATTTTGTAAGTGTTTTGTTCAAGTTTTTGATTTCCTTTTGTTTATTAAACAGCGCAGAAGCGCTTTAACTACAGTTTCCTTGCCTCTGAGTCTCTTTGCCTGCCAATAACATCTGGGCCTACGACACTACCCTGTCACAGGCGGTGATGTCACTCAGCCCCCCTACATTACCGGAATTGAACCAAGCGTGTCTCATTCGTTTGTGCCTGTTTGTGCTATTATAGTTTCTGAGATATTAACAATATTTTTTTAGGGGAGTGACATCACTCAGCCCCTTGCAATAACAGAATAGTTGATTACCATCTCTACATATCAGCTCATTGAAAATATGTAAATCAGTTTCTGCTGAAAAACTAATGAATATTTGTTCATTTCTACAATTCTATTTCAACTGATTTGTTTATATACATACATTCCTAGACATTCCTTGATGATTTATTGTTTTGTATGCTGATAAGAAGAAATTAAATATATAAATCAACAAGTTTACTGCACTGTGTTCACTTTTCTTTTATAGTGTATTAATACAAAATGACACAGTTATTTGAAAACTCCCTGTATATGTCATTTAACCATTCATTAATGCTAGTGTTGGTTAGCTGGTGCTGTGTTACCAGGGTATCCCGTCAGGGCAGTGCATGCTGGGACAGGGGCTGTAAACAACAATACGGAGGTAATTGTAGATATGTCTGCAACATGTGGTCGGGTTGGTAAGACCTACACCTGTTTACTCACAGTAAGTTAGTACCTTCTAAAACTATTTTAGTGTTGCAATGGTTGGTAAAAGTTTTGAAGTATAAGCTCCACTTTGGGAAGCTGTGATTTATTTTAATATGTTTTAGGGGTAAACTTGATCTGAATATCCTCTTTAAGTTGGGATGAAGCCTGGTTTAATATACAGCTGGTGCACTGCGTTCACCTTTTTCTTTCTGTTCATTTAAAGCAACACAATACATGTTTAATGCTGTCTTGAAACCTCATTGATTGCAGCGTACCAGTGATTTAGGCCCTGTCCACACTATGCCTTTAAACCGTATTAGTTGCATTTAAGACGGCTTAAAAGTGCTAAATACGATTTGCGTCCACACTACGCAGCATTTAATACCGTACTCGAGAACCGGACGAGACCACCTCAGGAGGTAGTCTCAAGTCCGGTTCTAATTAGATCGCATCAGGCAGTGCGGTTTATCAGAAGTGTGGACGCTGTAATACCAAACTACATTTTTTTGTGTATCCTTGTCACAAAGACGGCCGGAGTGGGTGGCGTCAGACCAGACGCAGGAAATAAACAGACAGAGACTTGTGGTTTGATGGAGCTGAGCGAATGCTTTCGCTCAGCATTTAATAAACAGAACAGAAAATAAAAGGTTTGAAACACAAAAACACAGGACACGGCACTCGAGCCAAAACAAAAAAGACAAACAAAACGTACTACACTTAAACAGACAGACGAACAAACACGGTGAGTGAAAACACTTCTAATTTACGTTCTTACTTTGTTTTATTTTCTCCTTCTCTCTCTCCCGTTCTCCACTCACCGAACACCCAACCACCAGTGAAAGAACTGTGCATCTATATATACTGTTGTGCTGGGATTCAATTACTAATTAATTATTCACTTGAATCCCAGCACGTGAATTAATTCTGTGCAATCCCGTGCTCACATACTATTACTTTTTACTTGCACGTGATGTGATAGTGCAATCCCGTGCCTAAATATAATTATACAATTTAAATACTCGTGCTGCACACACCCATTTATATACCGTGTACCAATGACTATACACCAACATTAACACACGCACGCAACATACAACACATAATATGCACACAGGGGCGGGGCACGTTGCCACAATCCTCCAATATCCCCAAATGCTTTGTGGTATGTTTGGCGAAATACTCAGAGCAGGCGCCTGAAGGACTTGCTATCAGTGTACACTCCACACTAGGTATTCATTTTTATGCTTCATAAAATCTGTCAGGACACCTCTGTTAAACTAGTGGAGAAAATAATGAAAACACAACATTAAATTAGGCTACTGCAAAAATGAAATGCGAGTAGGATCGGGGATGAACAAATTACGTAATTTGTCAGCTGTTTGAAATAAAATTAAGAGGACCAGAATTTGGCGCAGGCAAGATATAAAGGTAAAAACAAAGATTGTTTTGTAATTAACAGCTTTTTCTGAGTTTAATTATAAAACAGAATCAGCTCAATTTATTTAAAGGGACTTCACCTGATTAAAAATAAAACCTGAAAACTTCAAGCCCTACTTGTGTGTGTGTGTGTGTGTGTGTGTGTGTGTGTGTGTGTGTGTGTGTGTGTGTTCAGATTTACTTTTTCCACAATACTTCTTATATTTCTTTTTAGCAATATGCACCTCTGTTAATATGGGGCATAACACATTATTTTAAAATAAAATACAGTGCATGGTGGGATACTATTGTATTCATTTCCACGGTTCGTTGCGCTGCTGGGAATTGTAACTGAACTATTCTAATGGTGTGTGGATGCATTAAGCCTGAGTAAACATGAAACGGCACTTCAGTGTGGACGCTTTGAGCTGGATTAATTAGAGCGGTTTCGAGTACGGTTCTCGAGATCGGTTATGTAGTGTGGACAGGGCCTAGTCCACATCAAGTGGACTAAAATGCGGACTAGAAAATCTGTATTAACTTAATCCTGATTGCAGCGCACCAAACAGATGATCCCGGTAATTGGCTTAACTGATCGGAACAAGTTAGACCGATAATGGGGACTAACCTACAGCTACGGGCAATAGCTTTGCATCCCCCTCTAGAATGAACACATTCTGCTTCATAAAGTCGAATAAAACCTGCTAAATAATGTTACGTTAACATATTGAATTACATACCGCTTTGTAGTTTTCCATATACTTAACAAAAAACGGACAAATCAAAAAATGTGACATTTCGAAATCTAACGTGAAGCACTGTACTACTGTTATGGCTTCCGGGAGACTTGTGTGATATCATTTTGTAGTTTCTTTGATTACATGATGTTAAATAAAACATCGAAATTTAGTTCATATATATATATATATATTTATGTCTCAATCCTATAATTCAAGGTGATGCTAAACTTTTGGCCACAGCTGTATAAACCCTTCTTTACTAATCTGATATGTGGAATTCAGTTGCACATAAATATATAAAGGGATCCCTATACAAAAAGAAAGACACGTTTTTATTACACACAACATATTTAAGTAAAAATAAATGGCATGTACAGTGCCTTGCGAAAGTATTCGGCCCCCTTGAACTTTGCAACCTTTTGCCACATTTCAGGCTTCAAACATAAAGATATGAAACTGTAATTTTTTGTGAAGAATCAACAACAAGTGGGACACAATCATGAAGTGGAACGAAATTTATTGGATATTTCAAACTTTTTAACAAATAAAAACTGAAAAATTGGGCGTGCAAAATTATTCAGCCCCTTAAGTTAATACTTTGTAGCGCCACCTTTTGCTGCGATTACAGCTGTAAGTCGCTTGGGGTATGTCTCTATCAGTTTGCATCGAGAGACTGAAATTTTGCCCATTCCTCCTTGCAAAACAGCTCGAGCTCAGTGAGGTTGGATGGAGAGCATTTGTGAACAGCAGTTTTCAGTTCTTTCCACAGATTCTCGATTGGATTCAGGTCTGGACTTTGACTTGGCCATTCTAACACCTGGATATGTTTATTTGTGAACCATTCCATTGTAGATTTTGCTTTATGTTTTGGATCATTGTCTTGTTGGAAGACAAATCTCCGTCCCAGTCTCAGGTCTTTTGCAGACTCCATCAGGTTTTCTTCCAGAATGGTCCTGTATTTGGCTCCATCCATCTTCCCATCAATTTTAACCATCTTCCCTGTCCCTGCTGAAGAAAAGCAGGCCCAAACCATGATGCTGCCACCACCATGTTTGACAGTGGGGATGGTGTGTTCAGGGTGATGAGCTGTGTTGCTTTTACGCCCAAACATAACGTTTTGCATTGTTGCCAAAAGTTCGATTTTGGTTTCATCTGACCAGAGCACCTTCTTCCACATGTTTGGTGTGTCTCCCAGGTGGCTTGTGGCAAACTGTAAACGACACTTTTATGGATATCTTTAAGAAAATGGCTTTCTTCTTGCCACTCTTCCATAAAGGCCAGATTTGTGCAGTATACGACTGATTGTTGTCCTATGGACAGAGTCTCCCACCTCAGCTGTAGATCTCTGCAGTTCATCCAGAGTGATCATGGGCCTCTTGGCTGCATCTCTGATCAGTCTTCTCCTTGTATGAGCTGAAAGTTTAGAGGACGGCCAGGTCTTGGTAGATTTGCAGTGGTCTGATACTCCTTCCATTTCAATATTATCGCTTGCACAGTGCTCCTTGGGATGTTTAAAGCTTGGGAAATCTTTTTGTATCAAATCCGGCTTTAAACTTCTCACAACAGTATCTCGGACCTGCCTGGTGTGTTCCTTGTTCTTCATGATGCTCTCTGCGCTTTAAACGGACCTCTGAGACTATCACAGTGCAGGTGCATTTATACGGAGACTTGATTACACACAGGTGAATTCTATTTATCATCATTAGTCATTTAGGTCAACATTGGATCATTCAGAGATCCTCACTGAACTTCTGGAGAGAGTTTGCTGCACTGAAAGTAAAGGGGCTGAATAATTTTGCATGCCCAATTTTTCAGTTTTTTATTTGTTAAAAAAGTTTGAAATATCCAATAAATTTCGTTCCACTTCATGATTGTGTCCCACTTGTTGTTGATTCTTCACAAAAAATTACAGTTTCATATCTTTATGTTTGAAGCCTGAAATGTGGCAAAAGGTCGCAAAGTTCAAGGGGGCCGAATACTTTCGCAAGGCACTGTATTACTGTGCACATTTCAAACTGGGAGATGATAGTTGCATTTATTTAAGATGCCGACACTGCTGCATAGGAACAGAAAAGTTTGATAGTGTGATAATGGACCATCAGTCCTTTATAAGGAAAGGAGGCTGTGTGGTCCAGTGGTTAAAGAAAAGGGCTTATAACCACGAGGTCCCCAGTTCAAATCCCCCCTCAGCCACTGACTCATTGTGTGACCCTGAGCAAGTCACTTAACCTCCTTGTGCTCCGTCTTTCGGGTGAGACGTAGTTGTAAGTGACTCTGCAGCTGATGCATAGTTCACACACCCTAGTCTCTGTAAGTCGCCTTGGATAAAGGCATCTGCTAAATAAACAAATAATAATAATATTAACTGAAATTGTAGTGTGTTAAACTGAAAACGGTATCAAAGGCACATGATTAAAAAGTGTATTTAAAATGTAGGGCCTATATATATATATATATATAGTGCAAGACTTTATTCTCATGGATCTGACTGCCCGAACGTGACGGACATAAGAAATGTACAGAATAAAGTTTTCAGATGTACTCGTCATTTTAGAGGATAAATGCAGCTGTCTCTGCAAAACATTCTAAGCCGTAAATGCTTAGGACAAGCAAGCATACTAAGTTAGTCTTATCCTTCACAGTACTAATCCACTTGAACAGGATCATCATGAATCTGATTTGGTACGCTGCTGCAATCGGGATTAGAAGGTGGACTAACTTTATTCCAATCAAGTGGACTAAACCTGCTTAATCCACTAGTTAGACACATCTAGTGGACTCAATGTGGTATGCTGCAATTGACCCCTTGTGTTTTGCTTAATATTTACGCAGTATGTGTGTTAGGGTGATTTCAAATAACATGTGCCACAGAGCAGTATGTTTATTCATGCCTCCCTGGAATGGGGAACGAGTGAATCAGGTCCTGAAATCTTTCAAGGTATAAGACAGAAAGGTAACAGCTGCAAAATTACCATTAGTGCAGCTTTCTGTCAATATTTATTGACACTTCTTTGATAAGTTATGTGCCCTCACTCCACATAATTGTCTTTCATTCAGGACCCAGTGATCTACAAGCATTGTTAAGAGGGTAGGCACTGGATAACACTAACATGTGATCTGCTGCCAGGCACTCAGATGAAAGCAAAAATGATGCAAGTACTCTAGGACTAACAAGGTAATAATAGAGAGATGATATATATAAGCTCAGTGTCGAAGCAGATTTTAAGAATCTGAAACACTGTTCTCAAACATGAAACTTTGCCAATGAGAGTGGACAGGTTCCTTATTCATCATTTGGCATTTATAGAAGGAAACATGAAGGTATCCGTGGTAGCTCATGATGCTTCTCAAAGCTGTGAGAATGCTGTTTTCAGTGAAAACTCTTGTGAGTTGCAGGTTTCCTACTCCCTAGAAGATGAGTGCAGAACAGTTGATGTGCAGACTTCTGAAAAATTGCAAGTTGAAAAAATGAATGAAATGGTGTATCCATCAAATGACAGCTGTATAGAAAATTGGAGAGGACTTGCTGTTCCATCAAAACAACGAAGAAAATCATCATATCTATCCCCTTGTACTGAGTGGTTGCACACAGATTCATCTGTTTCTGGGAACAAGGTTAAAGTAGGTCTAATGAGGAATGGCAACAGCAGAGACTTGCTCCCTGTAAAGGTGTGTAGAGACACTGTGAGTGTAGTAAATACCTGTGCCTTTGATGCATTCTGTCAACTCCTTTGCAGTGCTTTCTATGATAGTGGATCTTACAGCAACTATGTCAACCAGGCAGCAGATACAGTTGAAATATTTCAACTAGTGAAGAATATGGCTCAAAGGGGTGTGCAGAAAGATGTCTATGTTCTCAGAGCAAAAATGTTGAGGGACATCTCTGGTGCTGTTCAGGTTCGATCTGAATGTCATATTTCAGCTACCATTTCAAACTCATTTATAACAGTGCCTAGTGTGGTAGCAAAGAGTCATTGCTCATCAGCACATTGCCCTCGGCATGATGGAGCTTCACGTAATGTCACGTTAGTGTCCATAAATGTAGATACACTGAAGGCAAGAGGGTGACAGGCTAGCAGAAGCAGTTAAGCGAGGAATTAAACCTGGCCAATCCAAACGTCTTGCAGAAGTTCAGGATGTTGAGAATACCCTGTGGAAATGCAATTATTTGACCACTCTATTTCAAAGAACATGCTGTGTAATGGGACTGTAACCCACACCTTGACAGCTGGACAGCATCTTTGTGTTGATGCTGACATGGGATATTGTTCGAGCAATGAAAATAAAGACAGTAACCCTACTGCAAATGTCTTTGAAAGTCGACTTTCAGAGTTTCCACACAACATGGAATTAAATGGGGAGAAATTCACATTCAGAGGTGTCATTGCTTTTTGCCAACCTGCTATCAAATACTTACTTGGTCACTACATTGCATATTGCAAAAGGCATGATTTCATCTGGGAGAAGTGTGATGACTTGTCAGAGGCAGTCATACCAGTAAACTCAGAAGTCAAGCTATGCCCTCACGCTGTGCTCTACACAAAGGATTTATGTGTTTTGCCAGTGCAGTATTCCCATTTCCATTCAATGCAGATCTGGGGTCTTCAGGTAATTGTTTAATTAGTCTAAGGTTTCTTTCACCCGTTGTTTAAAATTATTGAATAATTTTGTTAAATAATTGTTATATATTTTGACTGAAAAGTTAGTTTGTATTTTAATTCAGAATTGTCCAAACATTATTAAAGTCTACATTTGTGACATGGTAGCATTCACAAAGTTCTTTTGTCGAGTTACTTTCAAATACAGTCAACTGTCAGATTTTTTTAAAAATAAAAGCAATGAATAAAACATAAAAATAAAAACTCAAAACAGATAAAACTCAGAAAACGTACCTGAAACTAAACACAAAAAGCTCCCTCGATCTGTCCCTGAGCGTCACTCTCCTGTATAAATAAACACTTTCATTAAAAACATTCTCCTCAGAAAAACGAAAATAAAACAAAGTTATGCGTTAGTACCGTTGATTTCTAACATATTAAATATCAAAATATAACTTTATACAAACAGTAACACACTCTAAATTCAAAACAATACTTCAATCTATTTAAAAAAAAATGTGTAGTAGAATAAAACATCGAATAACACAAACATTTCTTAAATAAAATAAACTAATAAACAGGAGCAACCACAGCACTACCGGCACAAACAAATTATATATGACTCAACGTTTGTGCTGTTTGTAGGGGGACTAACATCACGGAGCTAAGGTGTAGCTGCTATTCTGTTGTGAGAGGAACTGCACAGTGTTACTTATATTAACAGGGGCGGATCTAGTCTGTAGCTTGACTGGTTCACACAATCTCTGTGACCCCACCCCATCCCACCTCAACACATTTATAACATACTTTCAGTGCAGTTTGGAACACATTTGAAGGTAAATGTATGTAACATATTAAGAGTACAATTATAATATGCAATACTTGGAGTTAGTCAAATATGAAAATAGTTAAAAAATGTAAACGCTTCAGTCTGTTGCTTCCACTTTATCTCTATAAACTGAATTCAACTCCTGATGTACAGATGTTTTAGTTTGTTGCATCACAGATACAAAATCATTGCCAAATATTACTGCTGCTTTGTGAAATTCTGATATCCTGTGACAGGGAGCGTGAGGATCTGAGCTGCAAATCTCCCTCCCGACCCAAGAGGGCGCTAAGCAGAGGTACTTGCACGCCTGTACAGAGACCGGCCGGCTTGGAGAGAGGGGTGGAAAAGGAAGTCGGCCATCTTGGTGCAGGGCGGAATGACCATATTAGGGGACAAGATTACTGTGATCAGCTGTGCTGCATTAGACAACTGGCAGGTGTGCTGAGTCGCGCTGATCATGGGGTGGAGTCTCCTAGTATATAAGGGCTGTCATTCTGTAAGTGCGGGGCCTTTGAGGTAATACTAAACCTGGGTTGCTGAGCCGTGTGTTTGTTTTGTTTGTTGGTGTTCTACGTGTTTTTGATTTGTTTATCGTCAGGACCGGGGTCAGAGTGATCCCTGACGCCAAGGAGCTGCCGCACTACTGCCAGCACTCTTCACCTTGGACATCACACGCCCCGCACAACTGAACTGGACACTTCAGCACCTGAGCACCTGCACTTTTCACCACCCCAAAAAGTGCACCCAAAGAGCTGAGAGGGACTTGCTCTATTGGGACTTATGATTTGTACTTTTGTTGCTTTGGACTGTGTTTCCCTTTTAATAAAGTTCACCCTCTACCATTGTGGTAGAGTTTTTGCACCTCTATAAGTGACTCTGTGACGTCTGTTCCACATCCACACCCACTGCACCGTCACAAGAATCCAAGGTAATTTCACACATTTTATACAGTGTGGGCGTTATCTTAGAAAGAATAAAGAATGTTTTAGGGCAATGTGTTTTACACGCCTGCATCCAACATGAAAATGCCCTCACCCACACCTGTATGAGTTAGTTCATTATGGCTGGCTTTGCTATGTAAAGAACGCTTTGTCCCAAGACAATGCAACGTGTTTCGTATGTAATAGACTCATATCTATTAGCAAAAACAGTTAAAGAATTGGCACAATGTGATTTATATACTCTTATTAATTATTGAGATGATGTCACCCACAACTGTACATAGTGGTTCGTTAAAGCTGTCATTTACCTATGAAGCACATCTTGCCCCCGCTTAATGACAATTGTATAATATAGTTAGGGCTTCTGATTTTTGGTTTTAACCGATAAAACTCGATAAAACACCCCCGATACAAAAAAATGAAATAAGTGGATAGCCAATAAACACCGGAAAAACTGTGGAAATGGTTAATCAATTCACATTGACTTTACCCTTTTCCCATTAAAAAAATAAAACCTACTTCAAAAATAATAATAAATATATTTCCCAGTGCTGCTGGAAAATGTCCCGCCTTCCTGACTTGTATCTATCATTGATTTGTTCAGAATACTTTAAACCCGCCTCCAACTACTGAGTGACAGCACATTCCTGCATTTCCATTGGAGAGTCCGCGTGGGAGAATTAAAA
Source organism: Huso huso (assembly GCA_036884735.1). Classification (NCBI taxonomy): domain Eukaryota; kingdom Metazoa; phylum Chordata; class Actinopteri; order Acipenseriformes; family Acipenseridae; genus Huso; species Huso huso. Next base: position 7,131,452 of record CM072692.1, on the reverse strand, counting down.
TGAGATTACAGTCAGGATGGAGGCTTGTTAACGGGATTTCAAGCTCTATTCCAGTTAAGATATGGAGGATTTAAAACAGGATTGTGGCGAAATGTACAAAAATGCCTCCAGACAAAAACCCCAGAAGAATGTGCCCGTGACCAGAGGGATTTCACTGTGGAAGACAGCAAAGGAAAGAAGGGACAACTTAAGAGTGGAAGTCCTGTCCGGTTTGGGGCCTGAAAAAAAACGATTTACATAAAACTCGCAAAACAGCTAAAAAATACAATTAATAAAACCCGAAAAACAGAAGCCCTAAATATAATATAATATATTAGGGACTAATATCTCTTAGAGGAAAATGGTTAAAGGTTTTTGGGGCAGAGTGATTTGCATAGTTTTAATGACCATTGAAATGATGTCACACACAGCTGTATATACACAGGGTATTCAATTCGTTTTAAGGTATGTGGCACTTACAAGGTAGCTGGGGCACCGATCTCATCGTGGCAAGTGAGGATGAAGGGGGAAGAGTGTGTGTGGGGGGGGTGTCCCCCATTTTTGAAAAAGGGATAAAATGGTGAATTCTGGCGCAATTTTGGATGGTTTAAGCATGTGCTAGACTAGTAGTGGTCTGCTTGCAGTGTCTGATAAAGCACTCCATTAGTGCAATAAAGCAAGGCGACAACGGTCAGAGGTTTGAAGATTCATCAAGGAAGAATGAAATGCTTGAGGGAGAAGGGACAAGGGCCTTGCATTGATCAGTACTTCTTACGAAGTCAGTCAAGTCAGTCGAATGAAATCCAGTGACAGGAAGCAAACCACAGTTCGCAGGATATCAGCACCCCTGTCATAGACGTGAGGAGGACTTGCATGGACACAGTTAGTGATGAACCTAATGATCCTTGTGAACCCGGTCAGACAAACCAGCATAAGAGAAAAGAACCTCAACGGGTACAAGCCTGGAGTTAAATGGCCAAGAGCTTGTGAGAAAACTGCATGGGACACAGTAAACACAGATCTCTGCTTTGCATTGGAAAGATTAAGTGGAACAGTTGAAAAAGAAGCTGGATAAATTTGGGACATCATCTACGCATATGGAAGTGAGAGGTTTGGAGTTGAAAAAAAGGAAGGAAAAAGTACAAACTATTCCTGGAAAGTCTAGACGGCAGCAGGAGATTGAGCGCTTAGTTAGAGAAAGGAGACAGCTGAGGAAGCAATGGAGAAGAGCAGAACAAAGTCAGAAGGAGGGACTCAATCTCTTACAAAGGGTCATAAAAGATAAGCTTGCAACATTGTGCAGAGCTAGCGCCTCGGAAACGCTACAAAAGAAGGGCGTGCGAGAGCTAACTTTTATAAAGACCCATTCAAATTTGTAAAGAAGTTATTCACCAGTGAGAAGAATGGCACACTAAAAGCATCTAAGGTTGAGCTGGAGAAATATTTGGAGGAAACACATACAGATTCAAAAAGGCAGGAGCCTATGTCAATTCCGTCAGACATCCCACCTATCAATCCACCAGAATACCAAATGGAGGACTGTGCACCTAAGTGGAAAGAAGTAGAGCAAGCTGTGAAAAAAGCAAGGGCTTCATCATCTCCAGGGCCTAATGGAGTTCCATTACAGAGTGTATAAGAGTGCTTCAGGAGTTCTCTGAATCCCGTGGAAACTGATGAAAGTGGCATGGGAAAAACAGATTGTACCAAGAGCATGGCGCCGAGCAGGTGGAGTCTTTATACCTAAAGAAAAAGATTCTACAAGCATCAGTCAGTTTCGTCCTATTTCCTATTAAACGTAGAAGGCAAGATTTTCTTCAGCATTATTGCTCAGAGATTGTCAACTTACCTATTAAAGAACTGCTTCATTGACACTTCAATACAAAAGCGGGCATTCCAGGTTTCCCAGGATGCTTAGAACACATCAATGTGATCTGGCAACAAATTCAATCAGCTAAAAGGAGAGGAAGGGCTCCATGTGACATTCCTGGATTTGGCTAATGCATATGGTTCAGTGCCACATGAACTTCTTTGGGCAGCATTTGATTTTTCAGTGTACCGATGACAATAACAAATTTAGTGAAAGCCTACTTTGGAGATTTGCAATTTAGTTTTTCAACTTCAGAATTCAGCACTACATGGCAATGCCTAGAGCTTGGAATAATGGCAGGATGCACCATTTCTCCACTGGCTTTTACCATGGCAATGGAAGTAATCATTAGGGCATCAAAATGGGTAGTAGGAGGAAAGCGCTTGGCTTCTGGAATGCGACTACCACCAATTCGAGCATACATGGATGACATGACAACCATGACTACAACAATAGCCTGCACTAATCGGTTATTGGGCAAATTAACCAATAACATTGAATGGGCACGAATGCAATTCAAGCCCACTAAATCAAGGAGCATCTCTATAATTAAATGCAAAGTAGTAGATAAAACATTCTTCATTAATGGTGAGGCAATACCAACAGTGTCTGAGAGGCCAGTGAAGAGTCTTGGGAGATGATACGACGGGGATCTAAAGGACACAGTTTGTGTGGGAGAAGTTAGACAACAAGCAGTGGAAGGGTTGAAGAGCATAGACAGCTGCGCTCTACCAGGCAAACTAAAACTCTGGTGCTTTCAGTTTGGTCTACTGCCGAGGTTGCTGTGGCCACTGACTGTGTACGAGGTTTCTTTGACAACAGTAGAGAAGCTGGAAGCTTTAATCAGTTTCACATCAGGAAATGGTTGGGGTGCCACGCTGCCTCAGCAGAGTGGGACTTTATGGTAAGGAATACTGCAGCTACCAGTCTCCGCTCTAACCGAGGAGTTTAAGTGCGCCAAGGTCAGACTGAAATGACATTAGTAGAGTCACGTGACAAATGCGTAAGGGAGGCAGCACCTGTGTTGAAAACTGGAAGAAAGTGGGCGGCAAAGAAAGCTGTGGAAGATGCAAAGGCTGCCCTTGAATTGGTGATATCATGGGGCAAGTTCAGCATGGAAGAGGGGTCTTGGACTTAGTTCAGCTCCTCCTACATGGCCCAAAGCAGCCCCAGCTCAAAGGAGGAAGCTGGTAGTCAACGAGGTGCAAAAGCAGGAGGAGAGGATGAGGGTGTATAAAGGCCATTTCCCAGGCCAAGCAGGGAGAATGGATGAGATGGGAGAGTGTGGAACAACGCAAGATTGGCTGGCAAGACCTATGGTCAATGGAACAGAGCAGGATCAGTTTCCTCATCAGGTCAACATATGATGTTCTCCCATCACCACAGAACCTAAACCTCTAGGTAGGAGAGGATCCCTCATGTCCTTTGTGTTCATCACCTGCAACATTAAGGCACATTTTGACAGGATGTAAGGTGGCTCTTAGCCAAGGTGGGTTTACTTGGCGCTATGACCAGGTGCTGCGATGTTTGGCCTTAGCATTGGAAGACAAAGCGTAACATGACCAATAAGTTGCCACCTGTTCCATCAAACATTACACACAAAAGACAACATTCCTCCATCAGGAGAGCAACCACCAAGAAAAGGTGTTAAAACCAATCCTCGCCCAGGACAACTGGAAGCTGCTAGAGACTGGAAAATGCTGGCAGATGTTGGTCAATGGCTTATTTTTCCACCTGAGATTGCCACCACTAACCTTCGACCAGATATTGTCTTGTGGTCTGGATCAGCACGCCTTGTTCACCTGGTAGAGTTAACAGTGCCATGGGAGGATGATGTAGATGAGGCGTATGAGAGGAAGAAACTGCGATATGCACAACTAGCCACTGAAGCGGAACAGCAAGGATGGAGAGTCCGGGTTTACCCAGTGGAAGTGGGTTGTTGAGGATTTGTGGCACACTCTACAACCCGGTTTCTCAGAGACGTTGGATTCAGTGGCCAAGAGTTGCGTCGCACAGCGAAGAACTTATCTGAAGCAGCAGAGAGGAGCAGCAACTGGCTGTGGTTGAGACGGAAAGATTTTGGCTGTGGATCTCAAGCACAATAGAAAGAAAGAAACGCTGATGTACAGGTAAGTAAGCTGGACTGAGTTGAGTGGGGGCGGAGGGGGGGTGATGCTGGGACGCCAGAATCACCGCCGAGCCCTCTTGAGGTGTCGTGGGCTAGTCGACGAAACACTGAGGATGGAAGGTGCCCACTTGAAGACCCCACAGATGTACCCTACTTAGCTCAGTCCAGACGGTTGTCATGCTGATGCGCTGGGGAGGCCGCACTGTGGTTGATCCCCGGAGCCAGCATCGCAGCCGTTGTGAGTGCTGATGTGCCAGAGAGGCAAAATAAGCTGATCCCTGGAGCCAGCATTACACTTCAGCCATTAACACCAGACAGAAGGATATCTACATCATCATATGGAAGGAAACGTAAATGGATGGAGACACATATGGATCACATTAGTTTACTGTAAAGCTACGTCTTAGTTGGTGCTTATCTTGGCGAGAGCCGAGTTCAAATCAGCATGAAGTTTTAACATCTACTCTCATGTAATGGAAATCATGGCATAGTACAGGAGATACACAATGCAAGATGCAGAGCCAGTAAAGTACAACGACGAGGAGCATCTAATAGGACAGCGGTTTTGTGAGGTGGGTCACCACAATTTGGCCATTGAGCAGATTACATTTACAATTACTATTACTGTATAATTACTGTATAATATTTCAGCACAAAAAAGTCTGAATAATTTGTAAAAAATTATTTTTTCTATAATTTTAAAACTACAGATTTCCATGAATTATACCAACAAAAAATTTCTCCAAACAGAAAGTGGGAATTGTGGCAATGATGATGAGAAAGGACCCCATTTCATCCAGTGCTTGTCAAGGCTTTGGAGGGAGGCGGGTTGTAGTGAAGAGAGGTTTCCTACCAAGAACCCTGAATCAGTCAGACACTGGAACAGCCTGACTGTAGAAGAGGTGAGGAGAGACATGGCAGAAAGTTCCCTATGCCAGAAAAAAGAGTGCTTCCTTGCCCATGCCACAGTCCTCACCAGCGATGGCTCCAAGAGGACCATGGCAGAGTTGCGCTTGGGGGACAGGGTGCTGGCAGTCGACGCTGCCGGCCAGTTCACCTTCAGTGAGGTCCTCCTCTGGCTGGACTGGCAAAGGAGATAGCGCAAGGGAGCGCTATCTCCTACTGGACACAGAGGGCTCTGAGGAGACCCTGTACATCACCCCCGACCACGTTCTCTTCGTTGCCCCCAACAACGCAACAACCATCGCTACAGCCACCCACAGGGTCCCGGCGTTTGCCAAAGACATTCTTCCTGCACGACCCCAGCACCGGATCACTAGAGGCCAAACGCGTGACCAACGTGCGCGAGTCAGAGAGCCTGGGGGCCTACGCTCCCCTCACCGTGGAGGGAAACCTGGTGGTGGACGGACGCCTGGTATCCTGCTACACCCTGCAGTGCCGGCAGCATCTGGCTCACCTCCCATTCACCCCCTACAGGCTCCTCCACACCCTGCGCTCCTCCATCCCTATCCTTGGGGACCTGCTGCTGGGAGAGGACGGAGCAGAGGGGGGGCAGGAAGGCATGCACTGGTATGCCAATGCCTGGTACCAGCTGAGGATGTGGATGGGGTATTCGTTTGGGGAGACGTGCTATCCCAGCGAGCTGCAGAGGTACCACTACCCCAGACCTGCTACTGATCCACTGTGAAGGCTGGCCACCTAGAACTCCTTCACAGTCTGATACTGAGATCAAAATATATAGAATGACAAACTGATAATCACTGATAATCAATGCTTACCATTTATATATATATATATATATATATATATATATATATATATATATATACTGCTTTAAAAGTCCATGCCCTCTAAATGCTGTTGAGCTAGGGGGATATATAATCCCTGATATACACCCTCAGTCTCCAAAACTCCACCAGTTATTTGAAATAAATTGTTATTAAAAGTAAACTTCAGCCTTTTTAATGTCAATCAAGGGATGGTTAAATGAAAAATAATACACCTAGCCTACCTTACATGTCCACGGACGCTGAGTGAAATGTAGAGACTTTAGTACAGAATTACTGTCGGGTAAAATGAACACAGATATGTGTTTAAAACGCGTGATCTAGAATTATTCAAATGAAAGTGTGCAAAACCTAGGACAAGACTATTTAAATGATTATTTCCGGTTTCTTATCCTGCACTGCCACCTGGTGGTTTTAAATGGCAACAGTTATTTTGTTTTAAGTTGAATAAGACTCAATTGAAACAGGGAGGCACTGTACATACAATTCTACAGAACTGTGCGTCTCTGCCGTTTGGTTAAATGTTATAATGAATACAAATTAAAAAAACAGACTGGAGCACTCGATTTCTTCATTAATTCTTGAATGTATTTATTTCAATATATTTTTAATTTTAAATGCAAGTCCTCCTCGATGTTATAGTGGTTAGTATCACGGGGTTCAGAAAATAAGTTTTTTTTTTAATTTAATAAATAAAAATAGAACGACAGTGAATTACTTTCGCTTAGAATATTTAAATCTTTCATGTTACTTGTATTATTTCAATAAGCACAGGTCCAGGATTGAGAACCACTGATCTGAGGCACATGAGGCTGTTTCAGAGAACTTTTGAATCCTCAGCAACCCACTGATGTGCCCAGTGGTGGAGACTACCTGTGTCGTCTGAAGTGAACCCACCTACTGTACCAGTTAAGCAGTGTGTGCTGGAGAGCCTTGTCAGAACATGGGTGAAGTAAGAGTGCAGTGGCGGTCTTACCTGACAATTTCCAGTCTTTATCGCTTTTGTCCACTTTTACTGTAGCTTAAAACATAGTTTTTTGTCTTTTTTGCAAAAGTAACCAGCAGATACAGTTGAAAACTCCAAACAGAGCTGAATTGGGCCATTTCTCACTATTAATTAATATACAAAAAAAAAAAAACACTACATTTTGGCTCAAAGATAGTAACCAAAACTCTTACCACCATAAAGCTGCCCTGCAATGCCAAGAGCAGAGCCCAAAGAAGAGTCCCCTCAGCCAGCTGGTCCTGGTCCTCAGCTCCAGGACAGCACTGCAAAAACAATTCCAATTCGAGTGAACCAAATTCTAAAACACCTCAAACTCTCCTGTCTAAACCATTGAGGGGGTGAGAGAATTAAAGAGATAGAGACAGGTTTAAGAGAGGGGGGAGAGATATGGTAAAGAGGAGGAGAGAGAAAGAGGGGAGAGAGATGCAGAGAGGGGTGGAGTGAAAGAGAGGGGGGAGACACGGTAAAGAGGGGGGAGAGTGACAAGTTAAATGGTGGGGAAGAGAGGGAGAGAGAGTGACATTGTAAAGATAGGGGGATAGAGAGAAAGAGGGAGGAGAGAGGGGAGAATGACAGAGGGAAAGAAAGACATGATATATAGGGGAGAGATAGAGAGAGATACAAAGGGGGAGAGAAACATGGTAAAGTTAGAGAGGAGGGAGAGTGAGAATGGGAGACGAGAGAGGAGGGAGAGAAAGAGAGGAGGGAGAGAGGGTAAAGAGAGAAGGAGAAAAAGAGAGGAGGGAGAGGGTAAAGAGAGAGGGAGAGAAAGAGGAGGGAGAGGGTAAAGAGAGAGGGAGAGAAAGAGTGGAGGGAGAGGGTAAAGAGAGGGAGAGAAAGAGAGGAGGGAGAGAGGATAATGAGAGAAGGAGAGAAAGAGAGGAGGGAGAGGGTAAAGAGAGGGAGAGAGAGAGGAGGGAGAGAGAGAGGAGGAGGGTAAGAGAGAAGGAGAAAGAGAGGAGGAGAGAGGGTAAAAGAGAGGGGAGAGAAAGAGAGGAGGGAGAGAGGATAAAGAGAGAAGGAGAGAAAGAGAGGAGGGAGAGGGTAAAGAGAGAGGGAGAGAAAGAGAGGAGGGAGAGGGTAAAGAGAGGGAGAGAAAGAGAGGAGGGAGAGGGAGAGGAGGTAGAGAGGGTAAAGAGAGAAGGAGAGAAAGAGGAGGGAGAGAGGGTAAAGAGAGGGAGAGAAAGAGAGGAGGGAGAGGATAAAGAGAGGAGAGAAAGAGAGGAGGGAGAGGGTAAAGAGAGAGGAGAGAGAGAGGAGGAGAGGGTAAAGAGGGAGAGAAAGAGTGGAGGGAGAGGGTAAAGAGAGGGAGAGAAAGAGAGGAGGGAGAGAAAGAGGAGGGAGAGAGGATAAAGAGAGAAGGAGAGAAAGAGGAGGGAGAGGGTAAAGAGAGGGAGACAGTATTAAAAGACATTGCATTTGTTCCATTTGCTTGTGTTGAAAGAATGTTCAACATGTTTATAAATGCTATATTAATTGTGCTTTGGTACAAAATGAAGAAACACTCACTCCATTTCCATGCAGGCAGTATTTGGATAGTTGAGTATTCAGAATAGCAGCATTCACAATGCAATATTGTTTCCATGAGTGTAGGAATAGCTATTCCAAATGTATTCCACTGCGTTTACATGATGCTTGGTTCACAGTGGAAAACGTAGCCTACTCCACACATGCATACACAGCAATACAAAATATATAGACGCTTTCGCTAGCAATTTGTTAAGAATTAAAAATGTATAAATTCTTCAGAGCTGTTTAAAGTATTGTAGTGTTATTCAGTGCATACAGCACATCAGCAGCAACAACTAGAAAATTGCCACAGAGGAACTCTGTATGCGAGTGGTAGCTACAAGTAGCCTGTTATAAAAAAAATAGGAAGATGTTGCCGGAGGGTGGGGGTGTATCTGGACTATGAGGAGGGAGAGATCTCCTTCTACAATGCAGACACCAGAGCTTACATCCACACTCTCACTGACACCTTCACTGAGATTCTCTATCCATTCTTCTACACCAGTCACAAAGGAGAAGGTGAATCTGCACCACTGATCATCTGCCCTGTCAGTGCTGGAGCTGAATCTGGAGTCAGTGCCTCATCACAACAGAATCAAAGCAGAGGGGTTGGGGGGGAGTTTAATAAACACACACCTGTTCATCTAGCTCCTGATCTCCCCATCATCATCATGTTCAATAATATCTATCTATAATGTTCAATTCAATGCTTCAGGTCAAACCCCAGCACACCATTGACTGGAAATCAAATCCAGTTTATTAATGAGGAATGCAGGGAAGGAAACAACTCATCTGTCATTTCACCTGCTGGGATTGAAGATCTCCTACCTGGCCGCTGCAACAGGGTGAGAGGGGCGGGAGGAGGGTTTGTGAAAATGAAAAGTGAAATGCAGGGGGAGTACACAGTGGATTTATACTAGTGCTGATTAAACAATAAGGAAATCCTGAGGTGAGCATTCCATTTGGTGACGTAGCCAATGGGGGTGTGTCCATCTCCCCAAACCTAGTTCTAAATAAACCGGACAAAAATAAGGTTCAAATCTTGAAACAAAAGCTCTGTTACTTGTGACATGGTTGGTGCAGTCCTCGTGTTCTTGAGTTAAGAAACGTGTTTGTTACATATGTTAGCAATGTTGTTCTGTTTTTTTATACTGCGTATTAGAAATGACATTTAAATAACAGGCTGCGCGTGTTACATATGGTGTCAATAATTACACTACAAGAAAATGATAATCTATATGCTGAAAATGAACATTTGTACATCCAGAATGCAGTCATTATTTGAAATTGATTGATAGTATATTAATGTACGAGTTCTCATTACATAGAATGAATTCTTATACAAAATAAAAAAAATATTTGAAATATTTGAAATAACTCCTCGCTGTCGGTGTCAATGTAACACATGAATATACTATGTAAGTGAAAGGATTTTCATCCAAAAAGAAAATAATGGACCAATATTGCTAACAGAAAGAGTTTTGTGAGTGCACTTGGTTGCAGACCACAAATAAATCGATACCAGCAACTCTCTGTCTTTGTAAACATTGTTGTCTATTCGTTAAATAGGCTACACTCCATGCACCCGGGCAGCTGTTTCTGAAAGCTTAAAATAGAAAACTGCACTGAGATCTGCCTGTTGTATTTCTACAACACTTAAGTTGGTGTCGATATAATACGACAAATATTACGACCAGGTAGTGTTTGCGACGTTATATAGAAACGCTACTTGTATAGTATAGTCTGCTCCCGACATCGTACTTGCCCGATACGCTTTCGTAAGTAAATATAGAACCGAACCGCAGGACCCTGGAGCTGTGAGGCAGCAGCTCTAACCACCGTGCAGAGGTTTTCTATTTGCGAGGAAAATCTCAGACACACAATTTGAATGATTACACTGTGTAACAATTTTTTTTTTTTGGTTCCTGGGTAGTAAGTGTTATTTCCTAATTGCTTATGCCTCAAAAGTATAGAAAATGGCTATTATTCCCCGCAAACTTTGCTTTTGTGACCAGGACAGTGATATTTTGAAATTTACCTATTTCAATGAGAAAACAGGCGAATTTGTGTATTTTCGTTCACATAAAGTCAGAAAAAACAACATATGAATCCAAATTAACATGTATTTATACTAAAAAACAAAATGACTACAAAAGACGAAGTGAGTAGTTTTGAGATTTACGAGAACATGATGGAGACTTATTTGGGGGCTGATTCATGAAAGTGATTTACAGTATAATCGTAAAACTCGAAAAACTACTCACTTCTAAATCTTTGTAGTCATTTTGTATTACTTTTTAGTATAAATACATGTTAATTTGGATTCATATGTTGTTTTTTTTCTGACTTTATGTGAACGAAAAGACACAAATTCGCCCGTTTTTCATTGAAATAGGTAAATTTCAAAATATCACTGTCCTGGTCACAAAAGCAAAGTTTGGGGAATAATAGCCATTTTCATACTTTTGAGGCATAAGCAATTAGGAAATAACACTTAATACCCAGGAACAAAAATTGTGTTACATAGTGTTATTTTCCATTTCTTATCCTGCACCACCTTGTGGTTTTAAAAAGGAACTGCTATTTTGCTCTTCATCTGAAGAAGAATCCACCGAAAAACAGACGCACAGTACAATTACACAGAACTGTGCGTCTGCGTCGTTTACTGAAATGTTAAATCTCCACAACCACACATGAGCCTACTACATCTAACTGTAAAGATAATATGTAGACATAGAAAGACAGGAGTTTAAAACAGTTTACCATATAAAGAGTCCTCGATCACACATTGAAAAGACAGAGACACAAACACAAACCACACACTCTAGCAAATACAAATTTGATTACCTACAAATAAAAGCCATGCAGCGAACCTCTCTATTAACAAAACTGCTGCCCTGCTCCGCTTTTGCCTTAGCGCGCTTGCGCGTTCTACTTTTTATTTCCTACGACACCTGTCCAACAAGACGCAAGCCTGGGCGTGTTTATTTCATATAGAGACTATAGATACACAGTATCGATCTCAGAACGAAACTCGACTGTCATCAGACAACAAGTGCTCTAAAATCAGAGAAGTTGGAACTGGATTTGAGGTAATTTCTGTTCAGTAAAACGCTAACAGTAAATTATTAATTTCAACATTATTATAATAAATACTATATCATTATTACAATCTCTGTCACTAGTATTATCATTATTGTTATTATTATCGTCACTATTCTCAATTATTTAATTGAACCCTTCATTGAACTAATAATTGGCCAAATCAGAGCATTTGACTTATTTTGAACAGTTGGTGTTTAACGTACATGTATAATTGTATAAAACTTGAACTCTCCCGACGCTTTATAAGCTAACCATTCTATTATTATTTTAAAATTTAAAAAGCTAATTAAGAAAATTGTTTACAGTAACTGTCTTCAGTGCTAAATTAAGAGTAATAAATAAATAAAGTATTGCTGCATTCATTGTATTATGATACAATTGTTTTTCTTGCCCGGGCCATAGTTGCGAAGAAACATTTCCTTAGCGCTCCCAGGAGTAGCGTGTTTGGAAAGCACAGCGAGAATAAGTACACACGGGTACCAACCTGTTTAAACTGGGATGTACTGTGCACACCTTTTCTGTATAACTGCACAGGCTGGGGACCGGTGTGACGTCATGCACATAAACAGTGAAGGAATACAATGGGATACACTGACAATCGGTTTCTATCGTTACAGATTCATGTAGTGGAGACAGGGGACAATTGCAACAGGTCTGACGTTTCGCATCATTACTCCGAGAACATTTGAGCTGGTTTTTGATACAAACAACTTTTGTCTGTAACCATTTGCCACTGTTTTTATGTTGGAGGTAATGTAAAGACCGCAGTATTGCTTCAAATGCAAGGAGCTGGTGTTATAATTGACCCCATGGCCGAGTACGGCTGTAACAGTGGTCGGGGTCAAACGTAACACTGTAAAGAATAACAAATACATAACAATATGTTTCATTTAACTAGAAAAAAATGGTATCTTTATTCAATAAGATATGTATTTATTATACTCCAACAATATCCAACACTGTTTTGTAAATTGAAGGCTATACTATCATTCTTATTGAAGACACCTCTTTATTTTTCTAATAGTTTCAGATCCACTTGAACATAGAAGATACTGCCAGTTTTGTCACTACGTACTGTCTTCATTAACTATTAACTCCAGCATTGTCTTACAATGTAGGTACAATGTATGATCCCCAGATAGCAAACTAACATTGAATCAATGTTATCTTTAGGGCGAATTGGTCGCCATGTGAGATGTCGAAAAAGCTAATTTTTTCTCTTCAGTCTTTGAAGATTAATATTTTATAAGAACATAAGAAAGTTTACAAACGAGAGGAGGCCATTCAGCCCATCTTGCTCGTTTGGTTGTTAGTAGCTTATTGATCCCAGAATCTCATCAAGCAGCTTCTTGAAGGATCCCAGGGTGTCAGCTTCAACAACATTACTGGGGAGTTGGTTCCAGACCCTCACAATTCTCTGTGTAAAAAGTGCCTCTATGTTCTGTTCTGAATGCCCTTTATCTAATCTCCATTTATGACCCCTGGTCCTTTTTTTCTTTTTCAAGTCAAAGAAGTCCCCGGGTTGACATTGTCTATACCTTTTAGGATTTTGAATGTTTGAATCAGATCGCCCGCGTAGTCTTTTTTGTTCAAGACTGAATAGATTCAATTCTTTTAGCCTGTCTGCATACGACATGCCTTTTAAACCAGGATAATTCTGGTTGCTCTTCTTTGCACTCTTTCTAGAGCAGCGTGGTGACCAGAACTGAACACAATATTCTAGGTGAGGTCTTACTAATGCATTGTAGAGTTTTAACATTACTTCCCTTGATTTAAATTCAACACTTCTCACAATATATACGAGCATCTTGTTAGCCTTTTTTATAACTTCCCCACATTGTCTAGATGAAGACATTTCTAAGTCAACATGAACTCCTAGGTCTTTTTCATAGTTCCCTTCTTCAATTTCACTATCTCCCATATGATATTTATAATGCACATTTTTATTGCCCACATGCAATACTTTACACTTTTCTCTATTAAATTTCATTTGCCATGTGTCTGCCCAATTCTGAATGCTGTCTAGATCATTTTGAATGATCTTTGCTGCTTCAACAGTGTTTGCCACTCCTCCTATTTTTGTGTTGTCTGCAAATTTAACGATGAGGAATAAAAGCCATGCAGCGAACCTCTCCTTCATGGGACTTGAATTTAAGATATATATCTGTAAAATAAGTTTGTTAAATATAGTGTTTAGTTTAGGGTTCAGTGTTGGATAATTATTATTCATATTTTAACGAGTCGCCTGTCGAACTGGCGGACACGCTACACTGGCCGCTCATTTGCATAATCCAAAGTGGGGCGTTTTTGCCAGGTAGCCGATTTTGCCGACTGCTGTATCTGTCTTGTGTATGTGTTTAGAAATCACCACTACTATATGTGTCAAGAACTTGAGTCACGCCCCAGTTTTATCGCCCTTTTCTTTTTGATTTTGTTTTGAATTGTTTTATTTGATTTGGATTTAGTTTGATGTTTTTTGAAAATGTATTTATTTCTTGTAAATAATTTTAAAATAATTTAATTAAAAGTGACGTTTTAAACAATTTTAGAATTTTAAAGTTGCACAAGTCCCGTTGCCCCCGGCACCTAAGTCCCCATAGTGTCCACGTCTTTAGTTTTCTTTTTGTCTTGTTTTATGTTCTTTGTCACTTTTAGTGAGCACGTCTTTTCCTCACGTTGCACAGGTTTTTTTTATAGGTGGTTCTTTTTCCCGACACTTTAAAAACTGCACAAATGTTTTAATCACGTTTAATTTTACATAGTGTATGTTTTTTACTCTGTATATACACAACTGCCAAGGTGTATTTTAAAAGTTTTTAAAGGTTTTTAAAAATATGTATTGTCATCTTTTGAATGTAAATGGATTGTAAAATTGTGAATGTTTTGAATGTAAGATGAGTGTAAAATAATCAAATAAAGATCATTTTAGGATGGTTTTCCAAACTAGATGAGACAAAGGAAAGGGGAGGAGCAACCTAAACTAATGCAAATTATCCCAAGAATTCTGGGATAGGAACCAAGGACAAAGATCAAAAATGATCTTGTAATTATGATTTCAATTCATTTATTATTATTATTATTATTATTATTATTTATTTCTTAGCAGACGCCCTTATCCAGGGCGACTTACAATCGTAAGCAAATACATTTCAAGTGTTACAATACAAGTAATACAAGTAATACAATAAGAGCAAGAGCATTTACATTCTCAGTTCATTCACAATTGTACATCCCATTTCTTTCATGCAATTCCTTTCAAGAAGAACAGTAAAACATGTCAATACATAGTTTTAAAAGCATTTAAACTACACCTAGACAGTTGTGTATATACCAGGTAAAAACATACACATTGTAAAATCAGACATGATTACAACATTTGTGCAGTTTTTTAAGAAGTGCCTAGAAAAAGAACCACCTATAAAAAAACAGTGCACTGTGAGGTAAAAAGTACTTACTAAAAGTTCTCAAGTGACAAAGAACATAAAACAAGACTAAAAGAAGACTAAAGACTAAGACTAAGGGGATGGGGGTGATGGGACTTGTGCAACTTTAAAATTCTAAAATCCTAAAATTGTTTAAAACGTCACTTTTAATGAATTCATTAAAATTCTTTACAATAAATTATAGGAACAAAAAACATAAAACAAAATTCAAATCAAATAAAACCATCAAAACAAAATAAAAAACAAAAAGGCAATAAAACTGGAAAAAAAGACAACATAAAAACAAAACATTGTCAAAAAACATTCCAAGTCCGAAAGCTGTTAAAACATAAAAATAAAAACAGTCGTGGACAGTGTCTCATAGTCCTGCTCTACGAGCCAGCGGTTCCAGTCCTTGCTAGATGATGATGTCCCGGAGTTCGACAATCCTCCAATCCTCGAACGCCTTGTCCTTCCTGAGGGTCTGGATATCCAGTAATACAAAGCCCTTTATGAGAGTTTGAGCTCACCTGGTCGTAGTGATAGTGTCCATTTTTGTGGTTTTTGTTTTGTTGAACTTGTTTTTGTTTGACATTTTGTAATAAAACATTTTAAACGGCATTCTTGTCTGTTAGCTCATTTCATTGGGGGGGTGGCTGTTGTAGAAACTTGGTAACAATTGCTCATGTGTCTAGTCCTATAGGGGATCCCAGTAGCTCTATAACATAAGATTTTATATTAGGAGGTGGCATAGTCGGGTTAGCTTGTAGGAGTGCAATAAGAGGGGAGAGAGTCCCAGTTACAGTGCGTCCGCTACATAATGATGTATTGGCCTATATTCATCAATGGTTTTACATCAATTCTCAATTACCAACACATTTTCTAAATTGAATAAAATACAAATGAAAGTGAACACGCACACGTCACAGCGCATGTAGTTTCATTTAAAGATGCTGTGTATGTGGAAGTCATTTTTCATTCTTTTTACGGCTCACATGCATGTTTATTCAATTGTGAACTGGTGTAAAATCCTTGATGAATACATGCCATTGTGTGAAATGCGCTGCACGGTTGCATAATTATTATCAAATGTACATGTCTGTTGTGTCCCCTCACCCTTTACATGTTTTCCTCTTGATTTGTGTGGTCATCGCTGTCCTGGGAGACAAGCTCCAGTTATTTTTTTTTTTAAAACTGCTCTTAATTTAGCATGGAGGAGAGTTACTGTAACAGTAAATTTAATAAAATGACTGGAGCTTGTCTCCCATGACAGGCATGTCAATGTTAATACATATTTCTGTATTGATTTCTTTTCAAAGTGTATCTAACAGGGCAGTGAAGATGACGGCATGGTTGAAATTCGCTCTAGAATTCTTCGCTTTCCTATTGGCTGTTCAGTTTGTGACCGTTGATCTGGTAAGTTTGTGAATCCTATTGGGAAAGGGTTACATTTACTGAATTCCACAATTCCTCAATTGCTTAATTGAACTAGTAATTGGCTTCATCTGGATTTCACTGATGTCCACACCCCTCCCACCAACTTAAATAGATTGAATACATTTATTATGCATTTTAATTATATCCCTTTTGCAATCAGAGATATTTTAGTCAAAGTTTTAATAATAGCCTATTCTCAAAGTAAAGAATTGTAGGTCATTTTGGTTCTTCATATTGCAAGAATAATTTATAAGAGTTTAAAATCAAATGTTTCTTTGCATAGCAATCAAATATCAGCTGTGGGCCTGTCACAAAGACGGCCGGAGTGGGTGGCGTCAGACCAGAGCCAGGAAATAAACAGCGGAGACTTGGGGTTTTGGTGAAGCTGAGCACGTGATCGCGCTCAGCATTTAATAATTAACAAACAGAACAGAAAATAAACAGTGGTAACAAACACAAAACAGGACACGGCACTTACGCCAAAATAAATAGACAAACAAAAGGAACTAACACTTAACAAACGGTGCACGGAGACAAACAAACACGGTGAGAACAAACACTTTACGTTTTTATTTTGCTTTTTCTCCTTCTCTCTCTCTCCCGTTCTCCACTCTCGAACACCCAACCCCGAGTGAGTCAAACGTGCATCTATATATACTGTTGTACTGGGATTCAATTACTAATTAATTATTCACTTGAATCCCAGCACGTGAATTAATTCTGTGCAACCCCGTGCTCACATACTATACTTTAAATGCACGTGCAGTGATAGTGCAATCCCGTGCCTAAATATAATTATACAATTTAAATACTCGTGCTGCACACACCCATTTATATCCCGTGTACCAATGACTATACACCAACATTAACACACGCACGCAACATACAACACATAACACACAAAATACACACAGGGGCGGGCACTTCGTCACAGGGCCATGTGCATATATTTCAGTATAACTTCAAGGTAGAATGTAGGGTATGATAGTGTATGCAGTAAATGTATGATGAAACTTCACTCAATAGTAGAGTACCATGGGAAGTAATGCATATGACTGAATTAAGATGATTGAGCAACATTTCAATATGGCTGCCAAACCATCTGACCAGACTTGTATGTTCCATAAAATACACAGTTTAAAGGATACTGATGAGAGTTGGCAGAGTGGTACAGGCCTATGGGAACTCAGGAATCTTCGCAACTGGCATATGCCATATCCATACAGCCATACATGCCACCCCTGTATTGCTGCTTGCAGCTGTATTTCTTCTTGTTCTTTTATTGTCTTCATTTGTGTTTTTCAGACCGAATGCCCGAATCCCAGTCTTCACATTTTAGATTTTGCTGAAGGCACGCTGGATGACCAATACACGGGTTGTGAAAACGAAACACAGATACTGATTGAGAGCCTCTACCTGCCTGCAGAACTGGAAGAAAACCTGACATTTCGAACCGCCTGGGAAGAGGCGAAAACAGCAACTGGAAACCAAACATTCCTGAGAGGAGTCGAGCTGACGGCAGAACAAGCCGCTGCCATCCACCTGTTCACTGAGGGAGGATTTCACTGCGATTTCAACACGGCGGTCAGAAGCGGGGGAAACAACTACACTGCATTTCCATTCAAAGCACTGCATTATTACCTGACCACAGCGCTGAAGAAACTCAAATTAACTCAGGACGGATGTTATGATGTGTTCATGGGTATTAAAAAGCCTTCAAATGTTGCCGCCGTTGGTCAGATTGTCCGGTTCGGAGAGTTTACTTCCAGTTTTTTGAGAAAGGAAGCAGCAGGAAGGTTCTGGAACAGAACGGTGTTGAAAATCCGGACCTGTCAAGGCGTTCTGCTGGGAAACGATTCATTGAGGCAGCGTGAAGAAGAAAAGGACTGGGAGGTTGTCATCCCGCCTTTCGAGCGCTTTGAAGTGGCCAGCATGCGCGGGAATGGGAGTCGAATCACACTGAAACTAACTGGAGACATGGCGAGTGTTTACAACTGCTCGGCAGGTAAGGAGCGATAGCTTGGAAATGCGGTTATGAAAAATGACCTATAAGTTACCTATAGAAATTTTATGGAAGACCTTGTGGCTATTGTATAGAAAAAGGTAAACCTTGCCTGCCGGGTTAGGCTCCGGCTTACCGTGACCCTCTAAAGCTGTATATGGGTATGATAAATTATAATATATTTGAACAATTTAAAACATGTTTTCATTTTTTTTTTTTAAAAACAGGTTCCAGTTTCATCAAACCGCCCCAATCCAGATATATATCAGGTTTAGCAGTAATTTCTTCTTCTTCTTCTACTTCTTCTTCTTCTTCAAGCAGTTCAAGCAGTAAGTTGTTATCATAGGTGTAATTTACAGTGGGAGGGGGGAAGGGGTGCGTGTCAAGAACAGAGTGTGCACTAGGACCATGCAGAAACTCAGGTAACATTGCAGCTGTCTCAGTCTGGGCACAGCTTGCACTGAGTGTTTGAAAACAAAAAAGTCAGACAGGTCACTGGCAGCTGAGGAAGGAGAAGCAATTTAGCGAACTAAATGTATGGTTTTGAAATAACGGAAAAGTTAGGTCAATTATATCCCTGATTTGTTAATCTTAAATCCATTGCGGCTCGTTACTTTTAGGAAGAATGAGGCTTCACCGCCCCCCCCCCCTCGCACCTCACTCAGTGAGTGAAAGAATAACGGTAGCATTGTACTGCAGCCTGTCGGCTTCTACCGCTGTGCTTTCACTCAGCGAGTTCTGATCAGCACGTCTATACATTTGTTAACATGTTCAACTTTCCTAAAAACATGTAATTATTAATAACGTATTCAGGCGCACCGTGACTTTCTAAAGGATTAAGCGGTTATTAAAATGGATGGATAGATGATTGTTACATCTTGATAAGATACAAGTGCAGTAGAAGAAAATACTACAATTTCAGTTAACAGTTTAAACAGTTTTAAGGAAAATTTGATGTAGTTTTCCCAGTAAATCTTTTGAATATTCGCAGACACTTTAATTAAAATTGATACTGACTTTTTTTCTTGTCTCTTTTTTTAATTTGGTGTTTCCAGGTTATAGTCTGACAGTAGTAATAGGCGGCTCTGTCGGTGGGGGTTCTGGTGGCATTATTTTTCTGATTGTGGTTGGTATTTGCTGCTTGAGAAGGTAAATGATATACAGTGCCTTGAAAAAGTCTTCACATCCTTGAACATTTTTCACATTCTGCTGCC
The DNA here is from genome assembly GCA_036884735.1 of Huso huso. Classification (NCBI taxonomy): domain Eukaryota; kingdom Metazoa; phylum Chordata; class Actinopteri; order Acipenseriformes; family Acipenseridae; genus Huso; species Huso huso. Next base: position 7,112,035 of record CM072692.1, on the reverse strand, counting down.
TAAAAAATACAATTCAAAATGCATTAAAGTAGGAGTTTGTTTCACTGATCTTCTCAACATCATCTACACTTTCAACGTGAAAGAACAATTATAGAAATTTTCAAAAAGTAATTCAAAATAAAAAACTAAAAGTCTTGATTGCATAAGTTAATTCCCCTTTATTTTGCTCTTTAATTAGTCTTATTGGTACTTTAAATAATATTCTGGAACACATTGTATTTTTTGTAAAATGTGTTATTAGTAATAGTTTACTGTACCCCATTGTTTTTGCATTGTCTTTTCTTTACTGCAATTTTAAGCATCATTAAAAATCATCATTAAAAAAATCAATGCTGTGTCTCTGTGTGGAGTTACTGCCTAACAAAACACCCCCTGGAAAGGCACTACAAAGCCAGATGGAGTGCAGGGGGTGTGGTACAGTCAGGGTGGAGCACAGGGAGGGAGTAGTCTTGCCTGGTAAAGGCACTACAGCGTTTAGTGAAGAGGGTGTCGTACAGTCAGGGGTGTGTAGTGCGTGATTTAATATTTTAACAAAGTCACTTTATTTATTCATGAGTCTCACTGGACTTCTTAATTATTTTACTACAAATTACGAGGATCTACACAGGAAATTAATACAATTACAAGGAAATAAATAACAGTTGCAGATAAAATACAAAATTACAGGTAGCAATAGGCATCAACAGCAAATGATATCTAAATTAGGTTAAAAAAATAAGCACTATAAAACATGATTACTTTTGACAAATTCATCCTTACCATGTTATTCAAATAACAATGTGGAACTTTTCTTCATTCTGCTTCAAAATCAAGATGAAACAATTGCTGTAGAGTTATTATGTAAACTACACCACTTTGTGGCTCATTGTTATACCACATTACGCTATGCATGCTAGTTACTGTTTTACCTTTGGCCTGTGCGTTGTCACAGGGTTCAACATGGTTCTATACACAAACAGCTTGTCGTGTCTTTATTACAACACATGAAACAACTCCCTCATGGAAATGCAGCTCTGTCCTCAGATGGGATGCGGAGCAGCTGTTGCCGAGGTGGTTCCGATGTTGTAAACGCGGGTTTCTCTTGGATTGATCAGGGAGGGCTGGACGGGTTTCTTTATCAAGCGCTCCCGAGAGGATTGTGGGATGTGTTGCTGTTTAATATAACGTTATAACTACATTAATAACATACGCATACAGACACCTTACAGTACGCTGCTAAAGAATAATAATCACACTTACATGAATAACGTATAAAGAGATATTAAAAAAAAAAAACATGTCTATATATGTTCGTTGCTGTGAGGGCAGATTCACATTCCAGTGCTTTGATATCTCTGGGCTTGAAACAGCGCTCCATAAGTGTAACACCTATTATTATTATTATTATTATTATTATTATTAGTAGTAGTAGTAGTAGTAGTCCTATTTAAGGAACAGTAATGGACTACACCGACTGCCCAATGGCAGCCGGTGCACCGGTCGCCCAAAGGCGGCCAGAGAAAAAATTCAAATTAGCACCCCTAAACAAATAGGGATGCCAACAAGGACTGAGCCTTAACTAATAAACAGAAAAACCGGTTGAAAAAGGACTGCAAATTAAATAAGCAAAACCAAAGGGGAGGTGGTACAGAGCACGCCCCCTAGAGCCCACTGGTCAACAAATGATGGCATGTCGCCAGCGGACTCCGCGTGGGCGCGCTCTAACTTAACCCTTGAACGGAGAAGGGCCCTGAACATGGCCCCACAATCAAAGAGACCCTCCCCGATCATCTTATGCTTCCTGGTCTTGTAGATGGCGAGTCTAGCAAGAGCCAGGAGCAGATTCTGAGGAGGTCTCTCTTTTTGGTGGAGCCACGGACAGGGTGCCCGAAAAATGAGGTGGGTTGGGGAGAATGCAGCCAGAACTGCAGCAAAGGTTCTCAAAAAAGATGAAGAACGGCTGCAGCCTGGCGCAAAGAAAATAATGTGACTTACCGACTCGGACTGACCCGCAAAAAGGGCATGCGGCGTCCGAGTGCGTAAAAGTGACACAGGATCTCTCCCTGACCGGCGCTCCGTGCAGGACCCTCCACCCCAAGTCCCCAGCTCCCTGGAGACCAGCGGGAGTACAGGGCCTCCCACTGGGACCGACGCCCTCCGGTGGTCGGAGGGTCTCCCATAGCGGTGTCTCGGCGGGAGGCGAGGCGAAGTGGAGGTGTGGGCGTCAGCGTACAGGGTCCTCCTCGGCGCCGATCGGAGGGGCGTCGAGGAGAACCGCGAGATCCTGCTCAGGTTGTTCTCGAGGGAGGCGAGGGGGCTCGGGCCTTGGGTTCGATCAGCAGGACCGGAGAGCCGGGGGGGCAGGGGGGATGGAAGATGGCTCCCGGTCCTGAGAACTCCCTCGAGATACCTGACAGAGTCTGGGTGCAACGCTGCTTTGCACTCCCGGATCGTGCGGCCGGCCGTCCTGGCGGTCGCCCGAGCCGCCCTGGCGACAGCGACTCGGGGGCGTCAGCCACTCCGACCGCTCGCGCGATCCAGGAGATCCCAGACTCTGGTCACCTTGGCGAGATCAGCGCCCGCGCCGGGGAGGGGGACTCCAACGCCTGCGCCCAGGTGGGGGTTGTGCAGCAGGGGCTCCAGCAGGAGTCCCTCGCCCTCGGTCGGAACGGCGTCTCGGCCGACGTTAAACATGCTCCGGGTCCTGAGCAGGTCCTGGTAAAAGACCGGCAGCTCGGGGAGACGGATTCCCCGGAGGTCGATCCAAAAGAGCTGCGGTCGTGGCCCAGGTCGTGCAGCTGGCGAATAAAAGCGACGCCAGCGTGCACCACTGCGGGGCCGGGTCTGCGTACAGGAATCTCTGCAGCGTCTGGAGGCGGAAGGTGTGCACCTGGCTCTTGATGCACACCAACCCTTGGCCTCCTCGGCCAGAGGAGGCTCAATGCCGCAGAGACCCAGTGCTTTCCGGCCCAGAAGAAGTCCGTCAGCTTCCTCTGGACCCTGGACACAAACTCAGGGGGCGGGCTCAGGACGGTGAGTCGATGCCAAAGCATCGACGCCACCAGTTGGTTAATCACTAAAGCCCGTCCCTGAAGGAAAGCAGTTTCAGCAGACCCGACCACGACCTCAGCCTTGCAGCCACCTTGTCCTCCAACTCCACCCAGTTGGCTGCGACCGAGGTCTCCGCCGGGCTCAGGTGGACTCCCAGATATTTAAAACTGTCGCGCTCCACTTGAACTGCTGGGCGCGACAGGAGGAGTCCACCCGCCAGGGACCCACCAGTAACCCGGAGCACTTGTCCCAGTTGATCCTGGCAGAGGCGGCAGAGGGACGCTCTGGCAGCTCTGCATCCTCTCCAGGTCAACCGGTCGGAGGCCACCAGGAGCACATGGTCGGCGTGGGCCGACAGGACCACTCGTGTCCGACGCGCCGGCGCCACCCGTGAGCCTCCTGCGAAGGAGGCAGAGGAAGGCTCGATGCTGGCGTACAGTTGTCCGGACAGAGGGCAGCCCTGGCGCCTCCTCTCCTGAGCGAGAAGGCGGTCAGGGGACCAGTTAACCTTTACGAGGCACTCGGCGAAGCGTACAGCATCCGGAACAGGCGGCGAAGCGGCGGCCCGAATCGAATGCTCGCGGGGTTCGAAGAGATACTCGTGATCCACCGGTCGAAACGCCTTCTCCTGATCCAGCGACGGGCGGCGACCGACCGGTCCTCCTGCAGTAGTGCAGGAGGTCCCAACTCAGGAAGATATTATCAAAGATCGTCCGGCTCGGGACCGTGTGGGACTGGTCGGGGGTGGATCACATCTGCCAGCTGGGACTTGAGCCTCAGGGAGGTGGCCTTGGCCCACGATTTTATAGTCCGTGCACAGCAGCGAGACGGGCGCCCGCTCCATAAGTGTAACACCAATTATTATTATTATTATTATTATTATTATTAGTAGTAGTAGTGTTTATTTGCCCAGAGGGACTACACCGACTGATGGCAGCAGTGTGCACGGCCGCCAAAGGCGGCCGGAGAAAAATTCAATTTAGCACCTCTATAAAGGGGTGCTAACAAGACTGGCGATAACTAATAAACAGAAAAACCGGTAAAAGGACTGTAAATTAAATAAGCAAAACCAAAGGGGAGGTGGTACAGAGCACGCCCCCTAGAGCCCACTGGTCGAGCAAAGGTGGTCATGTCGCCAGCGGACTCTGCGTGGGCGTGCTCTAACTAAACCTAGAACGGATAAGGGCCCTGAACATGGCCCCACAGTCAAAAGACCCTCCCGATCATCTTCGCTTCCTGGTCTTGTAGATTGCGAGTCTAGCAAGAGCCAGGAGCAGATTCACGAGGAGGTCTCTTTTCCTGGTGGAGCCACGGACAGGGTGCCCGAATATGAGGAGGTTGGGAAAAGTGCAGCCAGAACTGCAGCATGAGGTTCTTTAGCAGCAAAAGAAGGCTGCAGCCTGGGCACAAAAAAATAAATATGAGCTACCGACTCGGACAATCCGCAGAAAGGGCATGCGGCGTCCGGTCGGTAAAAGTGACGCAGGATCTCTCCTGACGCGGCGCTCGGTGCAGGACCCTCCACCCAAGTCCCCAGCTCCCCTGGAGACCAGCGGGAGTACAGGGCCTCCCACTGGGGAGCCCTCCGGGGGGAGGGTCTCCACTCAGCGGTGTCTCGGCGGGAGACAAGGGCGGAAGTGGAGGGTGTGGGCGTCATCGCAGGGTCCCCTCGGACGCCCGATCGGGGGGCGTCGAGGGAAGAATCCTGCTCAGGTTGTTCTCGAGGGAGACCGGGGGCTCGGGCCTTGGGTTCGATCAGCAGGACCGGAGAGCCGGGGGTAGGGGGATGGAAGATGGCTCCCGGTCCTGAGAACTCCCTCGAGATACCTGACAGAGTCTGGGTGCAACGCTGCTTTGCCTCCTGGGCGGCCCGGCCGTCCTGGCGGTGCCGAGCCGCCCTGGCGACAGCGACTCGGAGTCAGCCACTCCGACCGACTTCGCGATCAGGAGATCCCAGACTCTGGTCACCTTGGCCGAGATCCGAGGGGACTCCAACGCCAACTCCCAGATATTTGAAGCCATCCGCTCCACTTGAACTGCTGGAGCGCGACAGGGAGGGAGTCCACCTGCCAAGGACCCACCAGTAACCCGGAGCACTTGTCCCAGTTGATCCTGGCAGAGGAAGGGCAGAGTAGACGCTCTGGCAGCTCCGCATCTCTCCAGGTCGGGCGGTCGGAGGCCACCAGGAGCACGTCATCGGGCGTGAGGCCGACAGGACCACCCTCGTCCGGCGGCGAGCGCCAACCCCGTGAGCCTCCTGCTGGAGGCAGAGGAAGAACTCGATGCACCGCGTACAGTTGTCCGGACAGAGGGCAGCCCTGACGCACTCCTCTCCCAAACGCGAGGGGCGTCCAGGGGACCAGTTGACCTTCACGAGGCACTCGGCAGAGGTTGAGCATCCGGAACATCAGGCAGCGGAGATCCCCTTCTTGGGCCAGCGTTATCACCGCCCGCCTCGCCGAAAGGGCATCTCCCGGTCTTGTAGGCTTCCGCCTGGACCGCGCAAAGGCGGGCCCCAGCAAGTCCCAAAACTTCTTGTAGAACTCACGGTCAGCCCATCGATGCCCGGCGATTTGTTATAGGGGATCTGACTGAGGGCGTCGGGAGAGCTCGCCATGGTCAGCTGGCCCTCGAACTGCGTCCCTGGCGCCCTCGCCGACCGTGGGAAGCCCATCCCACAGAACCCTGGTCGGAGTCGGCGGGATCCGGAGAGAAGGGGCAGGTAGAAAGCCTTGGCCCTCGTTCACGCTCTCCGGATCCGTCAGAAGGGAGCCGTCGTCTGCCAGGAGGCAGGTGATGTTCTTGCGGTCTCCCTTCTTTTTCTCCAATGCGTAGAAAAGTGTGTGCCGCGGTCCATCTCCGGAGGAACTGGATGCTTGGCGCACAAACGCCCCGGGACCGCTGGAGCTGCAGATCCCGCAGGGTGCACTTCTTCTCCCTCGTGCGCTATGCTCGAGTTGGTCCCCATGAGCCAGGCGGCTCTCCAGATCGAGCAGCTCCCTTTCCAGCCGCCGATCCATGAGTCCCTCCGCCTGCTCGCGCCCCTCGTGTACTCCTGACAGAGGATCTTGAGCTGTGCTTTCCCCGCCCCACCACTGACGCCAGGTGGGGAAGCGAGATCGCCTGCCGTGCCAGACCGTCCAAAAAAGTCCCGGAAAGACCGCTCAAAGCGCGGTCCTCCAACAGGCTGTTGTTAAAGTGCCAGTAGGCGGAGGAATGCCTAGCTGGCACCACGGCCACCGCCACGGCCACCAGGTTGTGGTCCGTGAGCGGCGCCGCCTGATGTCGGAGGCGCGAACGCAATGGCGTGGTTCGATAAGTAGAACCTGTCGATCCGGGACTGAGACACCGCCCCTCCCTCACCCTGGTGAAGGTGAAGGGAGGCGTCCGGTGTTGCCACCGCCAGATGTCGACCAGAGAGAGCCGGCGATCAGCTCTCTCAGGGCAGCCGGCGAGGCGGGTAGGGCTCGCGCCCCACCCGTCCATGACCTCGAGGGTGCAGTTGAAGTCACCCCTGAGGGACCACGAGCTCGTCGGCGCCGATGGTGTTCAGATGGTTCGACATCCATCCGGAAAAACTGGACCCTCGCCCGGACCCGACGGACGGAGCGTCGCGTTCACCAGGTGAGCGGTGGCGTCCCGTCTCGGATCGGTGGTGTAACAGGCGGCCCGGCGACGTTGACCACATCGAGCACCGTGGGAACAAAGGACCCCGAAAGGCGTTGCCACCCACAAGATGACTCAGTGAGGTGGCTGAACGACCTCTCCCCCCCCCACTCCAGCAGCCAGTTGGCCTCGGCCTGCGGGGTGGAGTGGGTTTCTGCAGGAAGCACACAGAGTAACCCCTTTTTCAGAAAGGAGATTACCTGGGTCCTGCGGAAATGGTCCTTGCATCCGTTGGCGTTCACGGTCCCGATGCGATACATCGTCCTCTGTCAGCTTTAGTTGGTGACACTCACAGGAGATCCTGAGATCTCCCGAAGTTCACCAACTGGTTGTTTCAAAACTTTCAGCACGTATGTGCATGCACGCGTGCCAGTTTTGCTGGCGTGGCTGGCCCTGAGGAAGGATCTCACAGAGTTTAGGATCCTCTGAAAATCCCCCCATTTGTCCAGGGCCAGCTGGACCTTGTCCCCCTGCGGTGGATGGTGGCCTCCAAATCCAGGAGCTCCACGCCGAGGGATGTCCGGAGAAGGGCAGACAGACTCTCGAGCCCGCTACCACGTGGACTCGAGTCCTCCTCCCGCTCCTCCGGTTCTCCACCGCCCCCTCGTGGTGGAGGCTTCGCACTCACGTTGGTGGGTGGCGCGTTGCGTCTGATTTTAATTTGACCGACTCTCCCAGCGCCCCAGGGGGGCGGCGGGGAGATCGGCGGAGGACCCTGGCAGGGACCGTCTGCACCCTTGATTCCGGGCGTGAGCGGACTTTCGGCGTACCCGAGCGGACGGTCTCGTCGTCCCGCTCTGGGTCCTCCTTTGAGGTCGAGGCACGGTCTCAGGCCCGTCCTCTTTCCTCGAAGGAAGGGGATCCACCCTCTCGGGTCCTTCCTCCCTCCCCTAGAAAAGGGATACACCCTTTCGGGTCCTTCCCTTCCTCCGCATCAGTCACGGGACCGCCTCGGCGATGTTTCCCCCGGCCGGGACGCGCAGGGCTGGAGCCCCGTCGCCGCGGAAAGGGAAGCCTGAGGCGGTTGTTCTTTCAGGGGCTCCTCCGGCGTCCCCTCATTGACTGGAACCGTCCCCTCGATGCTGGGTGGGGACGGTTTCTTAACCCGTTGCACTTCGGGGAGGATCTACCTCGGTCCCCCACCTTCTGCCTCTCTGGTTCTTCCCTCCCTTCCGCTCTGGAGCCCAATGTGGCTTGGGCTCCATGAGCCCACGTCTGCCTCAGGGGTGTTTTCTCCCTCCCCTCCGCGGCAGCACGAGGGCCGGAACCCCCGTCGCCACAAGAGGGAAGCCTGAGCCAGCTCTTGTTCTGATTGGGGCTCAGCTCCCCTCCGACCCCCTCGGCCGGGGTTCGCCTGCATGGAGCTCTCGTTAGCTGCGGGCCGCCTGCCTGGGAGCCAGGCAGCTCTTGTTCTGGGAGGGGTAGATCTTCCTCCCCTCCGACCCTCGGCCGGTCGCCTGCATGAGCTCTCGTTAGCTGCGGAGCCGCCTCGGGGGCCGAGGCAGCTCTTGTTCTGGGAGGGTAGATCTTCCTCCCCCTCCCCCCTCGGCGGAGGTAAGCCTGCAGGGCTTTTTCCGCCGCCCCTCCTCGGCAACACAGGTTTCAGGACCCGTGTAAGCCTCCGGAGGAAGGCGGTGCCGAGGCAGCTGTTCTTTCAGGGAGCCCCTCCTCGCCCCTCGGCGACCTCCCTGCAGCCGGCCCCTCGATGTTGAGAATCGGGGCCCGGCTTCAATCAGTCAGTGTGGACGGGGAGGATCTATCGAAGAACTTCTTTTTGCCCGCGGGTTCCTCCTCCCCTTTGGCCTCTCGTGGGGCCTCTTCCATGGGCTCCCGCCCCGCTAGGCGGAGCCCGGACCGCCTGGGGATGGATCCTTCTCCCCCTCTGTGGCAGCACGAGGGCCGGAGTCCTCGTCGGTAGGGGGACGCCGAGGCGGTCTCTTTCGTTCTGGGGGCCCTCTATCGCCCCCGGGACCCTCACCAAGAGGCCGAGGCGTGTGCACTTGCATCCTTTTCCCCTGAGGCTGCCGGAGACTGTCCCCTGCCCTGTCACGGCAACGGGAGCACACCCGGCAGCGCTTCATCTCATCGTTACCGGGATGAGGTGTTTCTCCGGGCGGCTTTGCGCCCTGCCTCGGGGTGCCGTCGAGGGAGTCCCTCTCTGGGACTCCCCTGACCCACCGCCAGATGGTGCGGCGGGCGGATCTCCCCTCCCTCGCCGCCTCCCGGTGGACCTGGCGCAACATTCTTCTTCTTGGCGGACCCTTGTCCACTGGCGACCTTCTCCCCCGCGCTTTCGGGAGGCGCTGAGGGTCCGGCCGCCTGGGGCCTTTCTCCCTTTCCCCCGGATGTTACTGGGAGGGGGCGGGGTTTGCCCCCCCTTCTCTGCGGGCCTCTTGGAGGGCGGGGGCAGGTGGACTCGGAGGGGGTGCGGTGCGGGCGCGGGTGGCTTTGCGCCTTGCTGGAGCTTGGGGTGGATGGTCACCTGGCGGCGGAAGGACAGGATGTGGCAGAGGGCCTGGTCTCTGCAGCCCAGGGGGAGGGGGTGGATCGATGTTTTGATCTCCCCCAGGGCTTGCAAGTGGGGCCTGAGCAGGTCGTCCTTCAAAAAAGGTGGCACGTTCGATAGGACGACCCTTGTGCCCAGGCCCGCGAGCGGTTCGACGGGGATAAAAATCCCCGCCACCGCGAGGCCCCTCTCAATCGCCGTATTCGCCGTACATTTTGGAGGCCGCCACGATGGCCGATGGCCCCACCACCTTGGCCATGGCCTTGACAAAGCCCTCGATCGAGAGGGAGTCCTTCAGGAGGCACCTGACCCCGTGCCTCCTGGTAATGTTCTTGAAAGGGGCTGCAGCCTCCCCTGCAGCCACCTTTGCCCATTGTTTGGTGGGCTGTGCTGTCTGCCCACTCATTATTCAATATTTATTTGTATTTTTTATTTATTTATTTATTAAACAACAAACAAACAAACAATAAATCAAAATAAAACAAACACAAATTGCACACCCCTGCACTCCAATAGTGCAGGGGCACACAGAACACAAAGTTTTTTGATAAAAAATGAAAAATAAAAAATGAAAAATAACTACCCCTGCACTCCAATAGTGCAGGAGTAGTGAAATTAAAAATAAAAGAAACAAACAAAACTACTTATTTATTTTAAAACAACAAAATAAAAATAAAACAACCAAAAACACAAAAGGTTTTTTTTTTTTTTTTTTTTAAATAATACAAACAAACTTATTTATTTATTTATTTATTTTTTAAAAATAAATAAATAAATACAAATTGACACACCCTGCACTACAATAGTGCAGGGGTAAAAGGAAAATTCAAAAATAAATCAAAGCTTAAAACTGAAAATAGTTTTAAACTTAAAATCAAAATCAAAATCAAAAATTAAACCAAGGTCAAACAAAGGAGCACACGGCCTGTGCTCCCTGCCTGCCCTTCCCCCACTCTGCACACAGCAGAGATGGGGGATTTTTTCAAAACAAAACGATTTTTAAATCAAAAACTAAAACAGCTATTTATATATAAAAAAAAAATCCTAAAAGTACAAAAATAAAAGCTTTAAAGTAAAATTAATGAATTAATAAAAGAAGTGTTTTAAAAAGAAAGAAAATTCAAAGAAGGAAAAATCTCTCCTGCACTTGCTTATAGCACAAGTGCAGGAAGAGAAAAGGAAAAACTAAATAAGTGTTTTTTATAAAACTAAAAACACTAAACCAAAATGTTTTGAACTAAAAAGGTGCACTACTACTTTAGATAAGTTGATTTATAAAAATAATTCAAAAATAAAAAGTTTAAATAACCGTTTAAATGTTTTTTTGAACACAGCTGCAGGAGCTCCACAAATGTGTGAACTGTCAGTAGTAGTCGTAGTCGTAGTCGTAGTATTTAACATTAACCACTTCAACACGGCACATCTCCAGGTCCAGCATAACTTTGAGCAGGAGGAGGATTGAGTCCTGTCTTCTTTAATTTCTCCACAACTTCAGCCAGCATGATGTTTCTGCACAGAACAAGCCTTGGGGTAAAGGTCTCTCTGCACTGGGGGCAGCTGTAGACACCTGTATGATCAGTCTGATCCCAGCAGTTCTTAATACACCCCATACAGTAACTGTGTCCACATGGAATAGCGACTGGGTCCTTCAATAGATCCAGACACACTGAACAGCTAAACTGATCCTTTGTCCACAAGTTGGAAGCCATTCTTGCTTCAGTGAGACAGAGAGACTGACGATTTCACAAAACACGAAACTTAACTGTGTGTCTGAATTCCAGGAGATATATAAAGCTGTAAGAGGGGAGGTTTTGGACTGAGGCCAGGTTTAGATAAGCAGAAGGTGCTGAAAGTGTGAGAGGGACAGGGGAGGAGAGAGTTGGGAATGGGACTGGAGTTTGAGAATGGCACTGTTAGAATACAAACACAATGCTGTTATAATCGAGTTCTGCACAGGTTTATAAGAAGGATGGAACTCCAGTCATGGAAGAGTTGTGTCAATATTGGAGCAAGTTAGAAGAGATCTGTTCTTTCTACTGGAGAAAAATGGAGCCACAGAAAAAATGTTTATATTATACAGTGTAATAAATAATTATATTAGGGCATATTCTATCAACACATTTAGCAACATTGTTAATACAGATTTCAATAGCTGGGTACTTGAATAACTAGTTCAGTGATTAATCAGGAATTTCTTCCAATATTATTCAACCTACTGTCTATTATTATTATTATTATTATTATTATTATTATTATTATTATTATTATTATTATTATTTACTGTCTATGTCTGATGTGTTTTTGATATCAATTCTAACCATGTCTCCTCTACTGTGTTCTTTCACTCAGAGATCTGCATGCATAGAAATAAAGGAAAGTGAGAAGATCTTTACTGAGCTGATCCGATCCATTGAGAAGATCCACACTGAGGTTATTGAGCTGATTGGAGCTAACGAGAAGGCTGCAGTGAATCAGGCTGAAGGACGCATGAAGAAACTGGAGCAGGAGATTGCTGAGCTAAGGAGGAGAAACGCTGAGCTGCAACAGCTTTCAGAGACAGAGGATCACATCCATTTTCTACAGGTAATATCACTGCGTGTTAGAAAATCTCAAGTCCATAACTGGGCTAGTTTCAGACAGACCTCTCCAATTGAATGAATCCTTGCTTTTCCCCAGGAGTGTTTTGGACCCCATTCTGTTTCACTGAAAACTCCTTTTCTCCACTTTCCTGTTGTAGAATTTCCAGTCTCTCTGTGCCCCTCCTGAAGCTGGAGACTTACCCAGCGTTACTGTCAATACAGACATCTCTTTTGGGGCTGTGAGGAAAGCTGTATCTGAACTTAAAGACCATATTGAGGACTTCTGCAAGGGGGAATTAATCAAAATAACCACAACAGGTTGGTGTAAAATAGATTCCTTTGGTAGAGATTTCTCAAATAGACCATGGCTTGAGGAGGGGCAGGACTTGCAAGACATTAATAAAGACCTCTTGCAGATTGTTGACTATATGAATACTGCAGATGTTTTATTTCAAATGATTTCCCCAGGTTGAAACGCCCCACCTCATTTACAGTGACATCCCAAGTTATGAGAGCAGGAATGAAGAGAGTTTCTAAAGACATTACATGAGAAAACAACACAATAGCATTCAAACAGAGATAGAGGGATTCAAACATTAAACAACTCATTCTATGTTTCTCTCTTTTTTACTGCCCAGTGAATGGTGTTGCAGTTTATAGTCTGCAAGCTCAAGAGCCAAGGAACAGAGCTGAGTTTTTAAAATGTAAGTCTGTTTTCACTGAAACATTTGACTGAAAGATGTGTCACTCCATTGTGAGAAGAGCTAACACTACAGAACAGGGAGGGGTGGAGCTTGAGGGCAGCAATTAGTATTATTTATTAGTAATTGTGAAGTCATTAATCTACACTCCTCTCCAACAAGTATTGGTTCAGATGGATACATGCAGAATGACTGGGGAGGGGCATTTTGTTGCCTGTTTTTCCACTCAGACCTTTCTCTCCCTAAATATCTTGGTATACCTGAATAGATAATCATCCCATCTTTTAATACATGTACAATGCATGTGAATCCAGTTGTGGGGTAAAATGAACAGCTATCCCTCCCAGTCATCCTGTGCTGGTAGTAAATGTATATTGCAGTATCACTGCACTTGTGGGATGGATTGCTCATTAAAATATTAGATATATATTTGCAGAGTGGACGTGTGACGAGGCACTCCTGTCACGAGTGTGAGTAACCGCTGATAGGCCAGACACAGAGACATGGGAGATGGAGTTGAAATGCTGGACATGCGCACAGGATTTATTAAACACAGAACAGAAAAGTAAGCAAACGGGTTATGTGACGCTACCAGTGATGGTAACGCACAGAGGACACGTACAGGAAACTGTACAAAGGCAAAATAAAACACCAGTACAAAAACTACAAATAAAAGGTGCCACACAGGGCGAGTGCTAAAATAACCTACTGATGAGCCGGTATCCTGCTGCTTCATATGGCCTTGGCTGGGCATTGCCTTCACAAGCACTACTTGCAGTCTCAGAGTTGCGTAGCTGTCATTCCTGCAGAGCGGACCCTGTCCTCCCGAGTGTACTCAGCGCCCCTGTGTGCAGCATGGTGTTGCAGTCACCTAGAACGATCCCCACTGGACGTTTTTCTGCTGACGGACATACAGTCGAGACCCGCCCATCTGCTGATTGAGGACCAGCACAGACAATCACTCACTGCCCTTCCTCTTAACCAAACCTAGCAGGCAGCAAGTCTCAACTTAGCTCCCATCTGTAAACAATCATTTAATCAAACTTAAAAACCAAAAAGCACACAAAGCAAATTCATTTCCACATATACATTAAACAAACACTAATTTCCACATGTGACGGGCAATCGGCCTGCTACAGGACGATATTCTATTGAAGATATTTAGTAAGCAAGGGGTCTGAGTGGGTAAAATGGCAACACATACCCTGTAGGAATATTAAGTGAACTGAAATTGTATGCAAAGCTGCATTTAATTAGTACTAATTGAAGAAGTTACAATTATACATCAAATCTATTGATTATCAACCTTAAACATCACAGTCTAAATAGACAAGGAGGAGACAACAGGGAGGAGACAACAGGGCGGAGACAACAGGGAGGAAGGAGGAAGCAGCAGGAAGAAGGTAGCAGGGAGGAGGGAGGAGACAGTATAGTGGCAGGAGGAGGGAGCATAGATGTGGTAGGAGGGAACAGGCTGGGGGGACATTGGAGGAGGAAGAAGGCAGCAGGGAGCAGGGAGGAGGGAGAAGGGAGGAGGCAGCAGGGAGAAGGGAGCATGGAGGAAGGAGCAGGGAGGATAGATCAGAGGAGAGGGAACAGGGAGGAGACAACAGGGAGCAGGGAGGAGGGAGGAGGGATGATGCAGCAGGCAGGAGGGAGTAGGGAGGAGACAGGAGGGAGCATTGCAGAAGGAGCAGGGAGGATGGATCAGAGGAGAGGGAACAGGGAGGAGACAGTAGGGAGCAGGGACAAGGGAGGAGGCAGCAGGGAGGAGGGAGGAGGGAGGAGTGAGGAGGGAGAAGGCAGCAGGGAGGAAGGAGGTGGGAGGCAGTAGGACAAAACAGGGAGGAGGGATCAGAGGAGCGGGAGCAAGGAGGAGACAGAAGGGAGCAAGGAGGAGACAACAAGGAGGAGGGAGCAGGGCAGAGACAGGAGGGTGGAGGGAGCAGGAAGGAGGGAGCAGGGAATATAGAGGCAGGAGAAGGGAGCATAGATGTGGGAGGAGGGAGCAGGCTGGGGGGACCATGGAGGAGGGAGCATGGAGGAGATAGGAGGGATTTTAGTGGATGATATTCTATTCAAGATATTTAGTAAGCAAATGGAAAGAAATGCCCCACCCCAAGCCATTTTGCATGTATTTATCTGAACCAATATTTGTGGGAGGGGAGTGGATAATAATTTACAATGATGTAAATGATAAATAATATTTAGTTTGTGCATTGATTGCCAGCTGCAAAATGAATTCGCACAAACTCACCCAAAATAATACAAAATAATCCTATTACTCCCTTCTGTACCTCTGTACCTCAATGCCTCTTCTGTTTTCAAGTTGTATCCTCATGTCAGAAACACCCATTATAAAAAGAACCTGCTGTAATATGTATTTATCAGTCTGTATTTTTGTTGGTTTTGTACCATTCAAACCTAGTGGAGATTTTCTCATTTGACTTTTCTAACCGTCTCTCCTCTACCCGTCCTCTTCTCTTCAATCAGATTCCTGTCAGCTCACACTGGACCCCAACACAGCGCATAGAGAGCTCTGTCTGTCTGAAGGGAACAGAAAGGTGACACTGAGGGGAGAGACCCAGAGATATCCAGGTGATCACCCAGAGAGATTTGATGGCTATTTCCAAGTGCTTTGCAGAGAGGGTCTGTCTGGGACTCGCTGTTACTGGGAGATTGAGTGGAGTGGGGGAGAGGCTTCTATAGGAGTCACATATAAAGGAATCATAAGGAAAGGAGTGGATCTTTCCTGTCTCCTTGGATTCAATGACAAGTCCTGGAGTTTGATCTGCTCTGGTTCCAGTTACTCTGCCCGGCACAATAACTATCAAACTGCAATAACTCCCCCCCACCCCCTCAGAATAGGAGTGTATCTGGACTTTAATGCCGGCACTCTGTCATTTTATGGCGTCTCTGACACAATGACCCTCCTACACAGATTCCAAACCATATTCACTGAGCCGCTCTATCCTGGGTTTGGGCTTCATTCTTATGGTTCCTCTGTAACAATCTGCCAGCTGAACTAGACTGTTTTGTGTTGTAAGAAACCCTTTGTATTGAACTCCCTGTCTGTCCTCTCCACTCCTCAGGTGAAGGGAATGTTCAATCTGACACAACTTTGGATGAAAGTTAGGGGATAAAACGGCACCACCTGCAGAGCGAAACGACGTGAATTATTTGTTTTTAGCAGTGAATGGGTTTCATATGAAATATGTTGATTGCCCATATATGTGAGGCAAAGTAATACTGTTGATGAGAAAGAAGTGCATACTAGTCTAATAACAAGGAATAATACATTCCCTTGGCAGCCCGCAGTTTAGCAAATCCAGCTTATTAATATTGCACTGCGCACGGGCAAGCGCCTCGTCATTTGTCATGGCTGGCTGCGACCCTGTATATGTGTATATATAGAGAGTAGGCGGGACTGGCACAGTTGAAGGTTTGTCACGTGATATTTGAATGTAATGAGGAAGGCTGTCTGGCAGTTAGGATTCTCCAGACGAGCTTCTCAAAGCAGCTCAAAGCCAGGTAAAGGCAGATTAAGATAATGAGAAGAAACTTAATATTGGAGGAACCCAGAACCGCTCAGAACGACTGAAGCAAAGATCATCCAAAATATATTTAAAAAGCTACACCTAAATACACAGTAAATTATTATTATTATATTTCTTAGCAAATATACGAAACAGCTCAAAGCCAGGTAAAGGAAGATTAAGATAATGAGAAGAAACTCAATATTGGAGGAACACAGTTCTATTACAGTTCAATGCACGGCACCGCATCAAGTTTTCAAGTTTCTGACCTGCAGTACAGCGCTGCCTCCACTCCTCCGCCTCTTCTCTCCCTCCGCGCTCTCCGAGTTGCGCAGTGAGCTACGGGTCCTGGAGAAGGAGCCACTCCCCCTGCGCTCGGAATTAACCCTGTCCTTGTCAGACATCCCAAAAAACAGCCTGTGAATCACACACACACACACTGACACACGCGGATATACACACACACACTGATACACACTCGCGCACACACTGACACAGACACACGCAAACACGCAGACACAGACACACACACATGCATGCACACTCACACTGACACAGACACTCCCCCTCACACAGACACACACACACACACTGACACAGACAGACAGACACACACACACTGGCACACACACAAACACACAGACACACACTGACACACACACAGACACATTGACACACACGCATGTGCACACACACACTGACACAGACACACACAAAGCTTAATAGTGACACTTTATTAGGAATCATCGTTTCTGAAAATTGCAAGTCCTGGAGCAGAGACGCATCCAATCTGCAGCAGCTCTGCACAATACAAAATACTCAGCGAGTAGTGTGCCAAACATCATTACAGTGTAAAAAGCAGGCTTGTAAATACACCAGTCATAATATTAGAATGTATAAAAGAGGCACGGATCATCAATGCAAATTACACAGCAATGTAATACTATGGTTAACATAAACAGTAAAAAGCAGTACAGCATTGCACACTGAACTGTCTGCCTGACATTGCACGCAGGTACATTACACACTGTTCACGATGTTATTCATTTACTAGTCGTACTGAAGGACCGTATTTGCAAATTGAATCCACATTGTTTAAGGCCTGTAACACAAAATACAAGTCACCAAACCGACGTGTTGCTCAAACCAGCAACAGACAACACTGAAGCTTAGAGATCATTAACTGAAGTACAGCACCAAGCCCTTACCTTGGTTTTATTACAGTTCAATGCACGCACAGAGTTTTACAAGTTTGTTTCTGTGTTTACTAAATTAGTCCCGCCAGAATTTCCCGATCGCGGGATAAAACATCATGGAATAGTCATGTGTTTTGGGCAAGACTGTATTTAATATATTTTTTAAGAATTGTTATGTTTTATATATGTTTTTAAAAATGGCATCCAATAGTCAGTGCTGTAACAGTTTTAAAAAATGTGAACTTAAGTTTGCTTTATCGTATGTGTTTTGTTTTTTCTTCTTTGATTTCAATAAAATGTTTGTTCTGGGTTTTTTTTTCTTCAGATTTTAGCAATGTGATTTAATAAATTGAATTTAACTAACTGTGACTTTTTTATTTATTAATAATCATTAACACTGTCTGTCGTTAAAGTCTTTGCCGCAGAATTTTACACGCTTTTCTCTTTGCAAATTTTAGGAAATTTGACTGCAGATTTCCGTGGGACCTTCCCAAAACAATGGGTTTATACTGCCATCTAGTGCCTGAAAATAAACCCGGTCTTTACTGTTTGATATGATACTGGATTCAAAATGTGCTTCTTTTCAGAAGCGCCAAAATTACGTCACGTAAACACGACTGCCCACCTCCTCCTTTCTCATGAACATTAATACCACATACTAGCATACTTTAAAATGAATGTGTTTATTTATAATATGTACCTTCAGTTAACTTTGAAGAATTTGAATGGGTGTATTAGTAACCGAATTGATGGAATAATTGTCTGTTATATATACCTGGCGAGAGTGAGCACTAACACTGAAACTGACTTGCATTGTCCCAGCCCTGTTAAGGTACAGGAACTCACGTACACTATCAGAGCAATCGAGGTATGATACAGGCCCGGTTTTTGGGATGGAACCGCATAACAGCCTCGCGTTTTGATTGGTCCATGTCTGTCACATGAATATGTCGTCACACGAGTGGAAAAGCTTGCAGGCATTTTTAACATTGTGATCAAAGAGAGAGAGAGTGATATGCTTTCCACAACCTTACCATTAAAATATAATGTTGTATTACGCTGTACTGATATAACAAACTATGGGTAATTACTTTATATGAATGATCATGTTATGCACGAATGTAAGAATTGGCTTTCTGTGGTGGTGTACTTTTTTCTTTCAAGTAGCATATATCTATAATCGTTTTTGCGATATATTTTAATATCAAATATATGTCTTCCACACTAGTACAGTTTTGTTAGAGGATGTATTAGTTTATCTCTAATGTAATCACAGTTGTACATATAGACTGTCCCTGTTTTCATTCACGTCCCAAATTCTGGGCCGCTTTGGTTTGCAGATAACGTCCCAAATTTTGAACCGCTGTGATAACATCCCAATTTCTGGGCTGCTCTGGTTTTTAGATAACGTCCCAAATTCTGCATTTTCGAATTCAGGCCAGTTTTTGAGATATTCTGCTCAGCTGACAGCCGAGTTTCTAAGTCATGCATGCACAGTTTACCATAAACTGGACCGTTAATTCATTGAAGAGTAACCCTTAGTACATGAATCAAAGTTAATGTATTTTTTACTCTCCCCAGAAAACATTTAGGAACATGGTATATAAAAAAAAGAACATCTCATTTGCTTATGTAATGTCCATCAATATATAGTGAGGCGTAGGGGTTTATCAGAACTTCTGGGTTTAAGAGACCAGTGCCCTTCAACAACTTCAAATAAATCCTATTGTACTGTATTAGTCAACATTTCCCTTATCTATTCCTGATAGTTTATACTGTAGGTCAGGGGTTTTCAACCTTTTTTTGAAACTGTACCCCTTCTATATGGAGGTTTCAGCTTGAGTACCTCTTTACAATTTTCACTCAACTGAACGGTACCTCAGTTACAATAACTTTGACAGCCTTTTTAAAATTTTGACAGCCTTTTGTAAAGGTTTTTGCAGTACCAATTTGCAAGTTGCTAAGTGGTTGCGTTCCTCAAATTTGCACTGCAAAATGATATTTTAAAGAATAGGTATATAGTGCTTTTTTTTCGCCTCTGCTTTTTTTTTTGGTGCAAGACTATTCTCGATACACTCAAGCTGATACTGTGATCACAAAACACTTGAATGGACTTAAACTGGTGCTTCTGTTGCATAAATACACTACAAAATGAGCACATTTCAGGTCTTATATATAATGGACATTTTTGTATGTATTTTGCTATAGGAAATCGGGTCGGGGGCGGTCCTCCTGTCATACCCATGAGTCCACAAATCCTGGGCCAACAAACTCGCTAGTACTCTCTTTAGATGCACAACAGTCTTAGCTAAAGAAAATGGGTTCCTTCGAGTTAAATGCGACCCACGACCTCCATTGGCGAGCCTTACCCGATGGTGTTTTTTATAATGGGATTTGCCATAGGGAAGGGGTGGTCTCTTATCGTATCGTATCTCCGACCCCTGGGCCTTGAACTCAGAAGGGCACTCACAAGAGTCTTAGCTAAAGAAAGACATCGCCCACAGGTACATCGCCTCCCACTGCCAGATGGTGGGCGTTGCCCCAAAAGGGTTTTATAATGGCATTTCCCATAGACATTTTTCAGGGTGCTATATCTCGGGTTCCGTGGGTCCCCGAGACTTGAAAATCGGTGCGGGGTCCACCCGGGGCCACTGTCGATCCCCTCTAGCGATGTGTCCCCAGCTAGAAAGGACACCAGTTTAGACCCTTTTGCCAACCTGGAGCTCAAAAGCTATTGGAAATGCAACCTTGACATGCCATCATGCTGAAAATGTGTAAATTTGTTGAAAATGTAGCATTCAAAAAATGGGTGGCTCCTGTGAAAGAGGGCCCCAGACATGACCCTAGGAAGTTCAACCCGGTTTCTAGGCCCGGGGTCATGGAGATATGACCCCGAAAAGGGTAGTTTTTGGACATTTTTGACAGGGCTTATCTTGGGTTCTGTGGAGGTTAGGAACTTGATTTTTTTTTTTTGCGGTGGGGCCCCATGAGGCCCCAAGATAAGGAATCCCATTTTCATGGTTCAGATACCAGGACGGCTTGGCAAAGTGAATTTTTTTGTCATGACATGAGTTTTTGCGTGAACCACCACACCTTTTTTAGGGGGTGGTTTGGGGTGCTCCCCTGAGTCTATATCACTTTGAATGGTGGTTCTACATGCTCGGGTTCGAGAGATATGCCTGAAATGTGTTTTTCAACCCTGCCATGAGTGAGGCTGAACGCCCTGAAAATACTTTTTGCAAAGAATTGCTACGAAACTTGGCATGTTAAATTCAGGCTGGTCTAGAATCCTTCGAACGGTGGTTGTAGGCTGGTCTAGAATCCGTCGAACGGTGGTTGTAGGTGCTCTGGTTCGAGAGATATGACTGAAAATGTGTTTTTTAACACTGCCATAGACATGAATGGGCTGAATACCCGAAAATATATTTTGCAAAGAATTGCCACGGTGGGTGTATCGTGCAGGGGTTGCATGGTGGTGTGTGCATGTAGGGGTTGCATGGTGGTGTCTGCGTGTAGGGATTGCATGGTGGTGTGTGCATGTAGGGGTTGCATGGTTGTGTGCGTGCAGGGTTGCATAGTGGTGTAATGCGTGCAGGGGTTGCATGGTGGTGTGTGTGTGCAGGGGTTGCATGATGGTGTGTGTGTGCAGGGTTGCATGGTGGTGTGTGTGTGCAGGGTTGCATGATGGTAATGTCGTACGTGCAGGGGTTGCATATTGGTGTGTGCATGTAGGGGTTACATGGTGGTGTGTGCATGTAGGGGTTGCATGGTGGTGTGTGCATGTAGGGGTTGCATGGTGGTGTGTGCATTGTAGGGGTTGCATAGTGGTGTGTGCGTCACTAGGGGTTACATGGTGGTGTGTGTGTGTGCAGGGGTTGCATGATAGGGTGTGCATGTAGGGGTTGCATGGTGGTGTGTGCATGTAGGGGTTGCATGGTGGTGTGTCGTGCAGGGGTTGCATAGTGGTGTGTGCGTGCAGGGTTGCATGGTGGTGTGTGTGTGCAGGGTTGCATGATGGTGTGTGTGTGCAGGGGTTGCATGGTGGTGTGTGTGTGCAGGGGTTGCATGATGGTGTGTCGATGCAGGGTTTGCATATTAATTGTGTGCATGTAGGGTTGCATGGTGGTGTGCATGTAGGGGTTGCATGGTGGTGTCTACGTGTAAGGGATTGCATGGTGGTGTGTGCATGTAGGGGTTGCATGGTGGTGTGTGCGTGCAGGGGTTGCATAGTGGTGTGTGCGTGCAGGGGGTTGCATGGTGGTGTGTGTGCAGGGTTGCATGATGGTGTGTGTGTGCAGGGGTTGCATGGTGGTGTGTGTGCAGGGGTTGCATGATGGTGTGTGCGTGCAGGGGTTGCATATTGGTGTGTGCATGTAGGGGTTGCATGGTGGTGTGTGCATGTAGGGGTTGCATGGTGGTGTCTGCGTGTAGGGATTGCATGGTGGTGTGTGCATGTAGGGGTTGCATGGTGGTGTGTGCGTGCAGGGGTTGCATAGTGGTGTGTGCGTGCAGGGGTTGCATGGTGGTGTGTGTGTGCAGGGGTTGCATGATGGTGTGTGTGCAGGGTTGCATGGTGGTGTGTGTGCAGGGGTTGCATGATGGTGTGTCGCGTGCAGGGTTACATATTGGTGTGTGCATGTAGGGGTTGCATGGTGGTGTGTGCATGTAGGGGTTGCATGGTGGTGTGTGCATGTAAAGGGGTTGCATGGTGGTGTAATGTGGGGTTGGTTGCATAGTGGTGTGTGCGTGCAGGGGTTACATGGTGGTGTGTGTGTGCAGGGGTTGCATGATGGTGTGCATGTAGGGGTTGCATGGTGGTGTGTGTATGTAGGGGTTGCATGGTGGTGTGTGCATGTAGGGGTTGCATGGTGGTGTGTACATGTAGGGGTTGCATGGTGGTGTGTGCGTGTAGGGGTTGCATAGTGGTGTGTGCGTGCAGGGGTTGCATAATTGGTATTGTTACATGTAGGGGTTGCATGGTGGTGTGTGCATATAGGGGTTGCATGGTGGTGTGCATGTAGGGGTTGCATGGTGTGTGTGTGCATGTAGGGTTGCATGGTGGTGTCTGCGTGTAGGGGTTGCATAGTGGTGTGTGCATGTAGGGGTTTGCATGGTGGTGTGTGCATGTGGGGGTTGCATGGTGGTGTGTGCGTGTAGGGTTGCATAGTATTTGTGTCGTGCAGGGGTTGCATGGTGGGTGTGTGCATATAGGGGTTGCATGGTGGTGTGTGCATGTAGGGGTTGCATGGTGGTGTGTGCATGTAGGGGTTGCATGGTGGGGGTGGGGTCTGCGTGTAGGGGTTGCATGGTGGTGTGTGCATGTAGGGGTTGCATGGTGGTGTGTGCGTGTAGGGGTTGCATGGTGGTGTGTGCGTGCAGGGGTTGCATGGTGGTGTGTGCGTGCAGGGGTCACATGGTGGGTGTATACATGTAGGGGTTGCATGGTGGTGTGTGTGCAGGGGGCTTATGGTGGTGTGTGCGTGCAGGGGTTGCGTGGTGGTTGTGTGCGTGCAGGGGTTGCATGGTGGTGTGTGAGTGCAGGGGTTGCATGGTGGGTGTGCAGTGCAGGGGTTGCATGGTGGTGTGTGCGTGCAGGGGTTGCATGGTGGTGTGTGCGTGCAGGGTCACATGGTGGGTGTATACATGTAGGGGTTGCATGGTGGTGTGTGTGCAGGGGCTTATGGTGGTGTGTGCGTGCAGGGGTTGCATGGTGGTCTGTGCGTGTCGGGGTTGCATGGTGGTACACGTGTGGAGGGAATTGGGTTCAGGTTTGCGCAAAAAGAGGGGCGGGGGAAAAAGACTGGGAAGGGTAAGAAAAATTACTACAATCATTTATTTTCACTGTCGACTCCCAGTCTCCTATCCCTCACTTTATGATTTTATTTTGTGATTATTTAATTATTGTCAAAATAAACGGCCTTCATTTACTCACAGTTGCAGTCTCATTTCTGTTCAAAAAGAACCTGAAACACTTCAATATATTGATGGACGTTACATAAGAAAATGAGAGGTCCTTTTTTCGGAATACCATGTTCCTTCCCAAAAATGTGTTTTAATATTAGCCTTTAATAAAGGAAAACGACAGCTTTAATTAATTGTCATGTATCTATTTCAGTGCAATGTAGTTTCTTCATGTAATAAGAAATGTTTTTTTGTTTTTTTTATTTACATTTTATTTCTGTTTTTTCATTAAAAAAAAGTTTTCTGGTGAGAGTAAAAAATACATTAACTTTGATTCATGTACTAAGGGTTACTCTCAAATGAATTCACAATCCAGTTTATGGTAAACTGTGCATGCGGGACTTAGAAACTCGCTGTCAGCTGAGTCCCCAAAACTGGGCTGAATTCGAAAATGTAAAGCGGCCCAGAATTTGGCACGTTATCTAAAAACCAAGGCGGCCCAGAATTTGGGACCTTATCTAAAAACCAAAGCGGCACAAAATTTGGGACGTTATCTAAAATCCAAGCGGCCCAGAATTTGGGACATTATCGAAAAAACAAAGCGGCGCAGAATTTGCGACGTAAATGAAAACAGGGGCAGTCTATATATACAACTGTGATTACTAAACTAATGTATCCTGTAACAAAACTGCAATAGTGTATACATTTTATATTAAAATATATCGCAAAAACGATTACAGATATATGCTAATTGAAAGAAAAAAGTACACCACCACAGAAAGCCAATTCTTACATTCGTGCATAACATGATAATTCATATAAAGTAATTACCCATAGTTTGTTATATCAGTACAGCGTAATACCACATTATATTTTAACGGAAAGGTTGTGGAAAGCAAATCACTCTATCTCTTTGATTACAATGTTAAAAATGCCTGCAAGCTTTTCCACACACACGGGAGAAGTTTGCCCCGAACTTCGACTGGCAGGCAGGTCTGCCTATTAGGCAGATAATAAAACACCTCTCTGCGAAAACCCTCCTCCTCAGTTACATCACAAAGGAAACACGCCTTCTAAGGGCAAAAGCTGCCTGTTTCCACGCCCTCACATTCAAACTGAAAACTGCGCGCCAAGGTTTTGCAGCAGAACAGATTTGGAACGAAAAAGGTAGGATGTTTTATTCATCTACTCAAAATACACCGTTTTTAGCACAACGTATGCACACAAAGGCATTAAAATATGTTGAGTCATCCCGAGCTCTCCTTGTTATCACAGTTACTCAAATGCTGGGTTTGTTTTTTGGAAACGTCTGTGTTGCTAATTGAGTGCCATGAGAGCATTATATTTTAAACAATTTTGTATCAATTAAGATTATGTTTCATTTTGAATTATTAATTTTGAACTTTAAATATACAGGTTAATACTAACAGTTACAATAGCACCTAATAGGAAAAAAAACTATGATCTTTTTGTGTGTTTTGTCCAGTTGTTCTGCTTGGATTTTGGTGTCTGACCAAATTTATATTCGAGCTTGAGTTTCTCGCACTGTTCATGTCGTTAGGGTTACCCGATTTGCCCTGAAAAACTAAATAAGATGTTATTTTTCTCCAAGTCACTGACACAGTACCAGAATAACAGTATTGTGCAGTAAAGAAACAAGGACCAGGAGTTACAAATTGAGATTAGATAAAGGGGCATTCAGAACAGAAAATAGGAGGCACCTTTTTACACAGAGAATTGTGAGGGTCTGGAACCAACTCCCCAGTAATGTTGTTGAAGCTGACCCCCTGGGATCCTTCAAGAAGCTGCTTGATGAGATTCTGGGATCAATAAGCTACTAACAACCAAACGAGCAAGATGGGCTGAATGGCCTCTCATTTCGAAACTCCAGGAGTGATTACTTCGAAGGGGAATAGGGCGCAGTGGTCGCAAAAGTGTTTCAGTTGAAACACACTTCAGCGTCATCATTCACAGCCAGGAAAAGGCGTCATTATTAATAACCACTGGAAATGTGTACAGACAAAAAGATGTGAACTCGGGAGGTCATTGTCATTTTTGTTTTTTTATATATGTGTAAGAGAGTAGCTGTTAAATATTGCTATGCTTAAAGTAACTATCCATTTTAAAGTTCATACTAATAAAACATTGACTTTTTGTGTTGTCTATAATATGCGTGCATGTGTCTTTTTCTGGGGACGGCGTGTGTGTTTTTTTTTTTGGGGGGGTTACTTGATTATTAGCAGAACTACAAAAAAAAACTTTAGCTAGT
Organism: Huso huso; assembly: GCA_036884735.1. Taxonomy (NCBI): domain Eukaryota; kingdom Metazoa; phylum Chordata; class Actinopteri; order Acipenseriformes; family Acipenseridae; genus Huso; species Huso huso. The sequence continues at coordinate 7,086,651 of CM072692.1, read as the reverse complement.
TATTTATCAATTTAAGTTATTTTTATTTTAATGTCCTCTGCTATCCGGAGTCTTGGCGCTCAAAATGGAGAACAGAGAAAATGGAGATAATTGCTGTAGACGCAATAGCCATCGCTATATTTTTAATAATAAATGAAAATCGGAAGATGGGATCTGCAATCCAAAGGAGAGCCCATCATTGTCGCCGTGCAGGGACATTAATGAGGTTGGCCAGAGAAGTAAATTAGAGAAGTAAGTTGTAAAGTTAATAAATTAATTGAGTGTGATTTTATGAAGTGTTACAATACATTAGCATTGTAGCCTACTTTTTATTTCTAAGATAAGATGGTATCTAATTGCAGCACTGTACTGTCTCTAGTATAGGGTAGCATATATATATATATATATATATATATATATATATATATATATATATATATATATATATATATATATATATATATATATATATATATATATATATATACACATACATACATACATACATACATACATAAATGATACAGATGTAAATTAAACCATTTTACTTTCACACTGATACCATGATACCATTGTACCTTGTTCCAAAAATCCAGTGGTACAAGTGCCATGGTACATGTTTCATAGGGGAGATAGTATCTATCCATCTAGTTTGGATCTTTACTACAAAAAATATACCAATAAATCATAAAGTAATCATAATAATGAGTATTGTTATATGGTAAATAAATGCTATGTATATTAAACCAGTCGGAAGATACACGTAATAAAAGAGAAATTCCAGGCGGAATTAACCCGCGTATAAAGAGTTCAAAATGTAATTCCGATTAGTATTCCTTTTTTTAAAGGAGACTCAGCCAAGAAGGCGTCAATACCAACATGCACGCTGAATAAAATACTAATTACTAATATTAACCAATACAACTGAGATATGTAAATATACATGTTGCCATTTAAGATAAACATAATAGTGAAAACAGTAAAACCAGGCGGAGTTAATGTAATTCCAATTAAAATGATTCAAATTATTCCTTTTCTTAAGGGAGACACGGACAAGGCGGCAGTTACCTTCTGCATTCAATAACAGCAAAGTATGCGCAAATACTAACCAATACAACTGAGATATGTAAGTATACAAATCAAATAATTAAAAGTGAATATACATATTAAAACATGTATTTTAAATTAAAACCAGAAGACAATTTAACCTAGAGCATTAATTTATTTATCAAATAAGAGTTATTTATATGACACAATAAACATTATAATATTGTTATATATTATATGTTTGATAATTACATTTGTAAATATATTCGTTGACCAGCTCCATCTTCCCGCTCTGTCTTTAAGGACGCAATGCTTGGTGGGTATTTTATAAAAATAGAAAATCTCTTCCCCAGAAGTGTGTTTTTTTGGTACTCTGTGCGCTCTTAAGTCTTGCCGTTTTAGAATGTTCGGTTAAGTTTTAATATATTTTATCTTATGTTTCATTAGTCTGGGTTGTCTACAGGTGTAGTTGGTTTAAGTCACAGTTTCCTTTGCTTAGGTATATTTGGTCTTAGATAGACATTGTAGTGTCGACCCAGCTTTACTAATGTTTGTTCTTACACTCAAGTTGTATGCTTTATTTTTTTATTATTTTTATTTGTTTTTTCTATTTTCGTTTGGTCAGCCCGAGCTTTGTTGTCTCTTTCTCTTTTCATCTTGATGCGCCGCTGTGAGTGCGGTAGCTCCGGGTTTTTGACTCCTGGTTTAAAAGGTCCGGATCGTTTCATTGTTCTGAAGAAGACTCTACTCCACGAACCTGGACAGGACTGCGTGAGATCCGGGTTTGTTCTCTTGCTGATGGATTATCATTTTGTTTTGAATGGCCATTCTGTTTTGTTTTTTGTGAGAGACATTTTTTGTTCTGGTCGCGGATCTCTGGATTTGAACTGTTATTTGTCCTGAATATTGTTTTTTTCTTTCTTTTCTTTTCTCTACCCTGAACTGGACTTTAATTTAAAATATTGGATTGTTATTTGCTCTCGCTGCTTTGTGAAGAGAACTATTTTACAGACTTTTACAACTGAAGCTGTTATTGACTGGCGGTCCTTTTAATATCTCTGCATTTTGCAATCAGCTGTGTCATTCTGTTGATGTTTTGCTGCATACTATGAAGTAGTGATTTCACTGTAGTGACGAGTTTTCCTTTTAAGATCATTTCAGTGATTGCGCTGCAGTTTATCTATGCAGAAGGGGTTGAGCTGGCGTTTCTCTATTGTGGGGTTTATGCTAATGTTTATACTAGTATCTGTTTGCACGGCAGCTTATTTAAATTACCATGTGGTAGTTTATTTATTTATTTATTTATTTATTTATTTATTTATTTATTTATTACTGTCTTTAGTATTTGAATATGTTTTGATGTCTTCAGGGTTAGGCAAATGTATAAATTTGTATTACTGGCATGGCGAGTGTGCGGATTGTTGTCAGCTATTTGGTGGGATAGACACTAAACAGTAGTAATTGCTGATGCATATTAACTGTCCTGGATTCCTTTTCTTCGCTCTAGCTGGATGCTACATGTAAATGAAGTGTCCGTTACAATAGTTTCTAGCAGATTCCTGTATACAGTAGAATCCTGTTAGCTGAATAGCGTTTGAACTTGATGCTGAAGTTTATGGTAAAACTTTATATGAAGCTGTCATTTTTAAATAGTTTATTAACACGTTATATATGCTTAAAAGATGAGTAATGTTTTTATAATGCATTATTATTATTATTATTATTATTATTATTATTATTATTATTATTATTATTATTTCTTAGCAGACACCCTTATCCAGGGTGACTTACAATCGTAAGCAAATACATTTCAAGTGTTACAATACAAGTAATACAATAAGAGCAAGAAATACAATATTTTTTATTCAAGTGTGACAAACCACAATTCAATAATACAGCAGATAATAGTGATAGTTACATCAGGATATGATTAAATAGTGACAGTTACATCAGGATATGATTAAGTACAAAAATACTACAGGTTAAACACTTGGCAGATTACAGTATTCTGAAGTACAGGATTAAATGCAGTAAAACAGGGGGCAGATAAGAGCAAAATTAAGCACATTTAAATGAAAGGTGAAAGTGTCCCAGGATACAACAGAGGAGTTCTACAGGTGCTGTTTGAAGAGGTGAGTCTTAAGGAGGCGCCGGAATGTGGTCAGGGACTGGGCAGTCCTGACATCTGTAGGAAGGTCGTTCCACCACTGCGGAGCAAGGGTGAAGAAGGAGCGGGCTCTGGAGGCAGGGGAACGTAGCGGAGGTAGAGCCAGTCTTCTAGTGCAGGTGGAGCGGAGAGGTCGAGTGGGGGTGTAGGGAGAGATGAGGGTCTGGAGGTAGCTGGGTGCAGTCTGGTCAAGGCATCTGTAGGCTAGTACAAGAGTCTTGAACTGGATGCGAGCGGTGATCGGGAGCCAGTGGAGTGAGCAGAGTAGTGGAGTAGCGTGGGAGAAGTGAGGCGGAGAGAACACCAGGCGGGCAGCAGAGTTCTGGATGAGCTGGAGCGGACGGGTGGCGGACACAGGGAGGCCAGCCAGGAGGGAGTTGCAGTAGTCTAGGCGGGAGAGTACCAGGGCCTGGACCAGGAGCTGGGTAGCATAGTTGGTGAGGAAGGGTCGGATCTTTCGGATGTTGCTCAGGAAGAATCGGCAAGTGCGTGCCAAGTGGAGATGTGCTGGGAATAAGAGAGGCAGGGGCCAGGGTGACTCCAAGGTTCTTAGCGGAGGAAGAGGGAGAGTGTGGTAGATTCCAGAGGAACAGAGATAGAGAGATCAGAGGAGGGGAGGAGGAGGAAAGAAAAGGAGGTCAGATTTAGAGGCTGAGTTTGAGGTGATGCGAGTGCATCCAGGAGGAAATAGCAGACAGACAGGTAGAGATATGGGAGGAGATGGTGGAGTCAGAGGTGGGGAAGGAGAGGAAAATCTGAGCATCATCAGCATAGAAATGGTATGAGAAACCATAGGATACGATGGGGGGCCCAGGAGGCGGGTGTAGAGAGAGAACAGGAGAGGACCCAAGACCAACCCTTGGTGGACTCCAGTTAAGAGTGGGTGGTGTGGAGGTTGCTCCACGCCAGGTTACCTGGTAAGTGCAGTTGGAGAGGTAGGAGGAGAACCAGGCCAGAGCAGTGCCAGAGATCCCCAGGTCAGCAAGAGATGATAGTAGAATAGAGTGATCAACAGTGTCAAAGGCAGCAGAGAGGTCGAGGAGAATTGGGACAGAGGGAGAGAGGCAGTTCGGGCAGACTTAAGTGAGTTGGTGACAGACAGGAGGGTGGTTTCAGTGGAGTGAGCAGGCGGAAGCCAGATTGGAGAGGGTCAAGCAGAGAGTGGTTGGACAGGAAAGCAGAGCGGTAGCTCTGGCGGAGAGTGGGGTCGAGGGTAGGTTTTTTGAGGAGGGAATGATAGAGGCTTTTTGAAGGCAGAGGGAAAGATACCAGAAAGTAGAGAGGTGTTGAGGAGGGAGGAGATGAAGGAGTAGAGCAGGAGCAGCAGCTTGAAAGAGGTGAGAGTGGGAGGGGGTCCACGGCACACGTGGTGGGTTGTGACCCTGGAGCAGGGAGGAGAGGTCAGAGTCTGAGAGGGGCAAGAAGGTGGGGAAGGAGGGCGAGTTAGTAGGGGATGTAGTGGATGTAGGGGTTGGAGTAGGAGGGGGTGCGGGGGAGATTATAGAACAAGTAATACAGGGTAGTAACATCATTTACTAATGTGTTATAAATACTGAATAGATATAAGAAATCTGCAATAAATTTAAATATAAAACTATATTAGCTGTAAACAAATCAGGACAAATCACATTAAACACAAATGATTTACATTTCATTGTCTGGGTCATTTATTTTAAATTAATCTGCTTACTTAATGGTTTTTCATTATTTGTACAAAAAATAGCAACACCTTCCATAGCATTGTCAATATGGTGTAGGGCAGCCAGCACGGCACTGATTGGACATGGCAGGTAGCGATTCTGCAAGGTGCTTTTTAAATTGTGCTGGAGGGATACGGGACCATTCCTCAATGATTACCAGCCTCTAATTCCTTCAGGTTGTGTTGTATTGTGGGTGGAAATCTGCAGTCAAGTCAGAATGGCCCATACATAGAGAGAGTCACATCACTTTAGAGACTGTTCCTTGTGATAAAGACTCAGTAGTAATTTGTGCCTTCTTGAAAACAAAAGCACCTGCCAACAAAGCACCTCTTATCAGTCCTCTATCAAAGTCTGTTAGATCTGTTGCCCTGTGATCCCATCGTGACTGAAACAGACTTGTGTCAGGGAGATGCATCTTTTACACATCACACAATACATGTCGGATACCATTTCAATCAGTTCTATGGATGACACAAAAGTGTGTGCTGCATGTAGCAGGTTTTTCTATCTTTGTGTCCCATTTGTTGTTCCCTTTGAAGAAATCCAGAAGTGCTAGTCAGAACTGAAGAGGTTATAATACCTCCAACACTGAGGCATTATCGCCCCCTGCTGGGAGAAACAAAGAACTGCAGTTTAGTCTCCTCAATACAAGGGTTGTTGGATAGCAGCTTCCCTTTGATCAAGGTGTTTTTTAGAGCATTTTACAGCACTGAGGAATCCCCCTGCATTGCTGTTCAGATCAGTAACGACCCTGATAGCTCTAATGTTACCAGTCGTAAACACTGTGATAAATGATTTCCATTACACAAGAGTAGATGTTAAAACTTCATGCTGATTTGAACTCGGCTGTCGCTAAGATAAGCACCAAGTAAGACGTAGATTTACAGTAAACTAATATGATCCATATGTGTCTCCATACATTTACGTTTCCTTCCATATGATGATGTAGATATCCTTCTGTCTGGTGTTAATGGCTGACGTGTAATGCTGTCTCCAGGGATCAGCTTATTTTGCCTCCCTGGCGCATCAGCACACACAACGGCTGCGATGCTGGCTCGGGGATCAACCACAGTGCGGCCTCCCAGCGCATCAGCATGACAAACCGTCTGGATTGAGCTAAGTAGGGTACATCTCTGGGGTCTTCAAGTGGGCACCTTCCATCCTCAGTGTTTCATCGACCAGCCACGACACCTCAAGAGGGCTTGACGGTGATTCTGGCGTCCCAGCATCACCCCTCCGTCCCCCACTCAACTCAGCCCAGCTTACTTTACCTGTACATCAGCGTTTCTTTTTTCTTTCTATTGTGATTGAGATCCCCAGCCAGAATCTTTCCGTCTCAACCACAGCCAGTTGCTGCTCCTCTCTGCTGCTTCAGATAAGTTCTTCACCAGCGATGCAACTCTTGGCCACTGAATCCGGCGTCTTTGAGAAACCGGGTTGTAGAGTGTGCCACAAATCCTCGACAACCCACTTCCACTGGGTAAACCGGACTCTCCATCCTCGCTGTTCCTTCAGTGGCTAGTTGAGCATACCGCAGTTTCTTCCTCTCATATGCCTCATCTACAGCATCCTCCCATGGCACTGTTAAATCTACCAGGTGAACAAGGCGTGCTGATCCAGACCACAAGACAATACCTGGTCGAAGGTTAGTGGTGACAATCTCAGGTGGAAAAATAAGCCGTTGACCAACATCTGCCAGCATTTTCCAGTCTCTAGCAGCTTCCAGTTGTCCTGGGCGAGATTGGTTTAACACCTTTTCTTGGTGGTTGCTCTCCTGGGCGGAGGAATGTTGTCTTTTGTGTGTAATGTTTTGATGGAACAGGTGGCAACTTATTGGTCATGTTACTCTTGTCTTCCAATGCTAAGGCCAAACATCGCAGCACCTGGTCATGGCGCCAAGTAAACCGTCCTTGGCTAAGAGCCACCTTATATCCTGTCAAAATGTGTCTTAATATTGCAGGTGATGAACACAAAGGACATGAGGGATCCTCTCCTACCCAGAGGTTTAGGTTCTATGGTGATGGGAGAACATCATATGTTGACCTGATGAGGAAACTGACCCTGCTCTGTTCCATTGACCATAGGTCTTGCCAGCCAATCTTGTGTTGTTCCACACTTTCCCATCTCATCCATTCTCCCTGCTTGGCCTGGGAAATTGCCTTTATACACCTCATCCTCTCCTCCTGCTTTTGCACCTCATTGACTACCAGCTTCCTCCTTTGAGCTGGGGCTGCCTTGGGCCGTGTAGGAGGAGCTGAACTGAGTCCAAGACCCCCTCTTCCATGCTGAACTTGCCCCATGATATCACAATTTGAAGGGCAGCCTTTGCATCTTCCACAGCTTTCTTTGCCGCCCACTTTCTTCCAGTTTTCAACACAGGTACTGCCTCTCTTACGCATTTGTCGCGTGACTCTACTAATGTAATTTCCAGTCTGACCTTGGCGCACTTAAACTCTCGGTTAGAGCGGAGACTGGTAGCTGCAGTATTCTTTACACATAAAGTCCCACTCTGCTGAGGCGTGGAACTCCCAACCATTTCCTGATGTATGAATTAATAAAAGCTTCCAGCTTCTCCACTGTTGTCAAAGAAACCTCGTACACAGTCAGTGGCCACAGCAACCTTGGCAGTAGACCAAACTGAAAGCACCAGAGTTTTAGTTTGCCTGGTAGAGCGCTGCTGTCTATGCTCTTCAACCCTTCCACTGCTTGTTGTCTAACTTCTCTTTTTGAACTGTGTCCTTTAGATCCCGTCATTACCATCTCCCAAGACTCTTCACTGGCTTCTCAGAAACTGTTGGTATTGCCTCACCATTAATGAAGAATGTTTTATCTACTACTTTGCCTTTAATTATAGAGATGCTCCTTGATTTAGTGGGCTTGAATTGCATTCGTGCCCATTCAATATTATTGGTTAATTTGCCCAATAACCGATTAGTGCAGGCTACTGTTAATAAGGACCTGTGTATCTCACCATTTCAAATATAATATATAACACATGATGTGTGAGAGGAGGGGATTGCGTGGTAAGAGGTGTGGGATTGGAATCAGACTTTTTTATATTAAACCTTTGCCACATATAATGGATTTATTTTACTGTGAAAATGAACAGAAATAAATACAATCAAAAATACATCATCATCTTATTGAATTCAAAAGTGACATTTTACAGAATTTCACTCAACACAAGTGATGTTGCTTAACTCAGGAGCGATCGTAAAATATCAGAAACATTGGTAATAATTAAGAGCCACACTCAGAACTGTAAACTGGTTTCTTCTCCATTTTAAAACGCTCTGACGTCTGTCAGCTAGGCTTTCATCAGAGAGCAATGCCTGCAGACAAACCCAGGATTCCTCTCCAGTATAATGCAATATTACACAGTGACAGAGTGACAGTGAGCTGCTTCAATTCCAATCAAAGGGAATCATGTGAAATATCTGCTGGACAGCTGCTCCAATGCATTGCTATTATTGAAGAGTGAAGAACGAACTGTTACAGGAGCCTAAAACCCTTCAAAGAAACAACATTTAAACAGACAGACGAGCACATCAGTGTCAAAACAGACACCATGGGGCTGAATCACCTGCCATACCACTGTCAGTAGGGTGTAGGAGCCCCCTGGGACTGATAAACATGCCATACCACTGTCAGTAGGGTGTAAGACCCCCATGGGACTGATAAACCTGCCCTACCACTGTCAGTAGGGTGTAGTGCCACCAAAGCCAGCCAGGATGACAGTGATTCAGTCTCTACTGGGAATGGGCCTGTCCCATTGGGAGAAAGCTTCAGTCTTGAAGGACAGAGGGTGCCATTCTCAAACTCCTGTCCCACTCTCTCCTCTCCGCCCCTCTCACACTGTTTCAGAAGTCTCTGCTCAGTCTGCTTCTCTAAACCTGGCCTTAGTCCAAAACCCCGGCTCTTGGAGCTTTATATAACTCCTGGAATTCAGAAACACTGGTAAGTTTCGTTTCTTGTGAAACCCATCCCTGTCTCTGTATCATTTCAACAGAAACAGCAGAAGCACATATTGTGATTCCAGCCCAGGATCACACTTCATGGTGAATCGAGGGTATTGACACAACTATTCCAATGGCTGGAGTTTCATCCTTCTTATATTCCTGTTCAGAACTACACACTCTAACACAGCAGTCAAACACATTGTTAATACTGTGATAAATCAGGAGAAATGGACAGTATAAACATGGAAACAAGCTTGTTCTTGTTATTCCGGGCCTCCACTGGTGTTTTCTGTTGTTGATGCAGCTTGGTTTGCGTGGGGGGAGGCCAGGCTTGTTGTTTAGCGGTCTTTGGTTTGTGTTGATCAGGGTCTTGAAGTGTGCATGGGCAGCTGGTGTGAGGGGGGCGAGTCCATCACATTTACACACTGGTTCTCCTAGGACTAAGAGCTCTAACAGAAGTTGTTCATGTGTATGTTCTAATAGGAGCAACAGAAGGGAAAGGGCGCTCCACAGATATGCAAGTATATTATGCATGAGATTTTCTGTGTGGCAAAAATAAACTCAAGTTTCAGATCAAGAGAGCTGGTAAACTGATGGGTAACTTTACATGTGCAATGCAGGCCCTTCAAGTCATTGTATTCATCATTGTAATTATCTTGCTCTTAATTGTATTATTACTTGCACTGTGATTCTTGAAATGTAATTGTTGACGACTGTAAGTCGCCTTGGATAAGGGTGTCTGCTAAGAAATAAATAATAATAATAATACTGTGCACTGGGCGGGGTTTTCAGAAAGTGGGCGGGTTTTTACTGTGCACTGGGCGGGTTTTCAGAAAGTGGGCTGGTTTTTACTGTGCACTGGGCGGGGTTTTCAGAAAGTGGGCAGGTTTTTGGAAAAGTGGTTGGGAGAGATCAAACAAACTAGAAGAAAGTCACCTCAGAATTTGCAGCTGTGAAGAATACTTTTCTTATTATTTTCTATATATCTTCAAAAAGAAAATAAGTTAGCAGATATTTAATCTTAAATAACCAAGAGCTTTGCTGAACCTGAATCCTGTATTCAATCATTCAGAAGTCTGGTGAGTGACATTTTAATATACATGATTTTTGTTTATTTTATTATTATTTTAAATATTATTGTGTATAGTAAAGTAAAAATACACTCAGACCAGCCAGAATTATTTATGGATTCATATTTGTAGTTTTTATGCTGAAAAGTAGAGTTTGAGCTGTAAAATGGAGTGTTGAGAATTAACACAGAGAATGTTCTTGAAATTAAAACAAATCCTCCTGGATACATTTTAAAACTATAGTTTATCATTTTATTATGGATCTTTTGGTGAAATTGCCTTCTGCATTGACAGATTTATGCAAAAAAAACAATTATTTTAGTAGGAAATATTTTAAAGTTGAAGACTTGAGCAAACATGACTGAAGACAGTAACATGAGTCCCAGTCCAGTATAATTATAAGAGCACATGAAGCTGTTCAGAAATGTATATTCTCATTGTTGTTTTATATTGAAGGTTATGCATACTTTCAAATGTACGAGAGGACGTGACAGTAAAACTGTTTACAGATAAGCTGCAAGAAGCAAAAGGAGTTTAAATAACACTTGATCCTGTGAACTATGCATCAATACATCTGAAAAGTGAAAACGAATAGATTGTGTTGTAGAGTAACCAGTAAAATGAAGCAATAGAAGGTTTTTTTTTATTTGCTTGTTTTTTTGTGATTTTATCAAGCACTTGTTTTTGTTGCTAATGAACACAAACGTGTTCTACTATATATATATATATATATATATATATATATATCATTTGAAATCAGTAATTGTCACATTTTTATATCAAAATTGGTATTGTTGATATCAAAATATCAATTTTCTTCACAGCTGAAGGTGTTTGTCCCAAACGTCCTGAAATAAATGCATTTTAATCATTTAAACCTTTTGTGTGAATCCCAAAAAACATTGCAATTATAATACAGTAATTCAGTTGTTAACTGGAATTGAAAAAACAATAAACACATGTATTCATCAAAACATTTTCCTTTGAAAGCCTTGAAATTGAGAAAAAAAATTTGCTCTCTGTGTGTGTGTGTGTGCGTGTGCGTGTCTCAGTGTGTGTGTGTCTCAATGTGTGAGTGTCTCAGTGTGTGTGTGTCAGTGTGAGTGTGTGTGCGTGTCTGTGTGTATCTCAGTGTGTGTGTTTGTGTGTCTCAATGTGTGAGTGTGTGTGTGTCTCAGTGTGTGTGTGTGTGTGTGTTTGTTATATTCTTTAATTTTACAATTATTTTAGTCAAGATGAAAATATTTACAAAATGCTGAAATGAAGAAAAAAAAAATCCATGTTTCCTGTTCATGTTCTAGTATATCATTTTAGACAAACTCAAGAGTTTGTTACAACTAATAAGATGCTAGTGGCGACAATTTTGAAATGAAAAAAGCCAAAACAAAATAAATGTGTGTGCGTCTGTTTGTGTGTGTTTGTGCGTGTGTGTGTGCGTGTGTGTGTGTGTGTGTGTGTTTTTGTTATATTCTTCCAAGCTACAGTGTTCAAGAGTTTGTTATTTTAGCCAAGATGAAAATATCTAAACTTTAAAGATGCTAGTTGAGTTGGGCCCCTCATTACTGGGGTGAGTGTTCTTGAGAATGTCCAGTTTGTGACGGTCAGCTCAGAAAATACGATGTTTTAAGATGCCAAGTGGCCAACCGACCTCGTGGTGTTCACATTACTGTCCTTTTAGAAACACTTTTGTGTCGATGTTCTGCAACCAACTATATGCAACACAAACATAGTTCGGGGTGTGTGAGCACATATTTTACATTTTTTATGCCTATATTTTTTCTACAAACACTCATGTATCCAAAATAAAATAAATAAATAAATAATAATAAAAAAACACTATATATATATAAACACAACCAAATACTTTACGCAGATGTTAAGCCTTTTCTTTGCAAAGAATAATTTGTGAAGGTGTCCTAAATTCAATTTAAGGTTTTTTTTCTTGGTTTACAAATTGACTTGTTAAAACAGAGTGTGTAAAATCAAGGGGGTGAGGGGCTCTTCTTTAACTTGTCCTCTCTCGTGGTTATCTAACTTACACCCGTCCTATCTGGAGTGTAATGCAGTCACTTGATAACCACATTCTTCACAATACAGTATGCAGACTCTTTGACAGAGGGGCTCCTCCTCAAAGATCCTGAAAATAAAAAGCTAAAGTTTGAATGCACTGAAATGAAGGAAAATAAATATCTCCCTCAGCTGGGAGGTAGTACCACCGTTTCATTGTTTACCAGGGGAATTATAACACGACTGAAGTGAAATAGAGAAACTAGGTACCAATGTCATCTACATAGATAATGTGCTTCATTTACATGATCAAATTCTATCTAATGCTCATTATATTTAAATAGAAAACACATGCAGTAGACAGAACACAAATATTCTCTGGCAAATTGAATCCTTTTATTTCTTGTTGGCTCTAACAATGATAGGAGAAGCACTTTTAGCTACCAGGGGCATTGGGCCACAGCCAAGTAAGCTGTATGGTACAGTTTACAGTTTATAAACGAAGTAATATAATGTATTACCATCGCATTTCAACCCTTTCTAGGCTGTTTTTAGAGATGTAATTTCATCTAAATATAGAAGTTACAGGCATTCTTCTTAGTGACTCGTGACCAAATCCCAATATACCAACTCATAATAATAATTTATATTGCGCACTTTTTCACATTTGTTTGTCTTCTACCATAATCGTTTCAATGTCAGCTAGAAACGAAGTCACTACAAACACAGACACGCACACACGCCCACAGTACAAAAGTAAATGTCTGTGACATCCATACAAGCTTGGGGTAGTTCTAGAGCCTCGGGGCTTCAGTTTTGAATAAGGAAGATCCTTGGTTCAAATGTCACTGGAGAAGTTTGTTTGTGGCATTGTCAATTCAACTGATGGACGATTTGTTTCAGTGTTTCCAACAGTTTCTAAGATACGTCTTGGAATGATTTTGAGAAGGTCAGAGAGAGATTAACAGATGGACACTTTTAGACTGCAAGCCCAATTGTGACCAAACATTCCCTCGCCCCTGTATGTGGAAAACAACATGTTTATTTAAATGCTGGGTGTGTCCTGAAGCCTGATGCTTGTCACAACCTGAGCAATTAAGATAACAGACAACTCTGTTGGTGAGCAGAGATACCAACAACCAAGGATAAATGAACTGTCCTAAAACTTAACGCATAGATATTTTGAATGCCACTTAACCATAGGCAAGCGCTAGGTCAAATGCATTGGTTCAAATACACAAGGGTAACATTTTTAAATGATGCGGTTAACAGATGCATGATACTGAAGAAAATGTGTCTTTGTCAGAAAATATAAAATGTAGGGATATCACAGATTCAAATGACAAGTGTCTAACGTGCAAACATGCTGTTTATCATTCATGAATAAACTTGTTTCGCTATGAAACTAATATGAACTATGAATATGCCTAAAGGACTTGCAACAAACTGCCATAAGAAAATGCATAGTCTATATTCATTAACACCCCTTCATAATGGAGAGGTATTTTCTTGTTCCAAATGGACAGACAGTCTTTTTTTTTTTTTTTTTTTTTTAAATGTCTTGCATGGAAAGTGCTTTGTTTCACTGGCTCAGTTGTAACAACTTACCGACACAAGGTGTTTTCTATTTTCATTCTATTTTGTATTTTATTACAGCAAAAGCTGGAAAAATTGTGACAACCGGCTAGTATTTATTTTGTCAAAAATGTAAGCAAGTTTATCATTTGACAGATATTTACAAATCCCTACATTTCTAATAAGAATGAACAGTTAAGGGTTTGGAATGAACTTTTCTTCGTGTTGCACAGGATATTTGAGTTAATAATGACAGACATGTTAACACATGGACGCTACAGTGTTTGACAGCTGACCAGTTTGTATAGGCATAGAGGATGAAGTGAACAAACTCTGGGAAACCCCTAGACACGACTGAAACAAAAATAAATATATAAATAAATAAATCATGTCCCAGGAAGTCTCTCAGATTTCCCAGGACAGCTACCTCAAAAAGAGAACAATCCAGGAAAAATCAGAACGGGTGGCAACCCTGATTAAAGTACAAAAAATGAGGTTTAACATTAAAGTGACTACTTAACCCTAACTATACATGATAATCAGGGCCATAACCAGAGCTCACATTCTACCAGGTCAAAATTAGGTTTCAAGCTCTACCTGCAGTATTTATATAACTGCTTGGTCTTTACTATTCAAACCCCAAATCTATGTTACACAGCAAACCGACAGAGAAAACGAAGGAGTCTTTTGTACATGAGCATCAGCATTAAAAACAACCGAGAGGCTCCCGAGTGGCGCATCCAGTAAAAGCACTTGCGTAGAGTGCAGGACATATAGTGTGGACGTCGCCTGTTCGAGTGCCGGCCGTGGGGAGGGAGGGTTAGGTCAGCCAGGGTGTCCTCAGCTCACAGCACACCAGAGACTCCTGTGGTCTGGCCAGGTTACTGAGGGCTTGCAAGCAAACTGCCCAGAGCTGTGTTGTCCTCCGACGCTGTAGCTGTGGGTCTGCAGTGTGTAAAGAAGCGGGCGGCTGACGGCGCACGCTTTGGAGGCCAGCCTGTGTTCGTCTTCACCCTCCCAAGTCAGTGCAGTGGTGGTAGCGGGGAGCCGAGCTAAACAAAATAAATTGGACACTACTAAACTGGGGAGAAAATAACAAAAACAAATTATTGACTACTAAAAAAAAACCTGAGGACACGACCTTAGTGTCCTCACAGTTAGTTACAGCCATGATGATAATGTATCCATAGTAAAATGCACATTGATTTCCATTCTGTATATTTATCATTTACAAAGCTGCAGTCTTGTAATGTAATTTCACTCTCAACACTGCACTACACTTGAAGATGGAAACTACTGATCAGATGTGTCACACTTGTTTTGTAGGGCCTCTTCTTCAGATAAAGCATGGCTAATACAGGGGATGAGACGCTGGAGATGGCAGCTCTCGGACGACCCTTCCAGCTGGGAATGCTGTATGACTGCCGGAAGGATAGCCTCATTCCAGGTGACTGCTGACCCTTGCTTGCACTAATTCAGCCCACACGAGCGAGACAGAGCACCAGTGTGAGGCGCAGGAACAGGAGAGATTCAATAGGGAGCCCCCGCAGGGTAATCAGCCACTCTGCATCTGAACAGTTTGCAAGCTACAGTAAAAATTCAACTCATAACATATATAAATTCATTTTCTTAGCAGAAGCCCTTATCCAGGGCAACTTACAATTGTTACAAGATATCACATTATTTTTACATATAATTACACATAGTACCTAGCTCAAGGGTATAGCAGCAGTGTCCCCCACCTGTGATTGAACCCACAACCCACCGGTCAAGAGTCCAGAGCCCTACCACTACTCCACACTGCTGCCTTGAAAAAAAAATCCAATTTAAATGCATCAAGATTTCAGGTTGTAACACAAACTGTGAAAACGTCCAAGGGGGCTGAATACTTACTATAGGCATTGTATATATACACTACCAGTCAAAAGTTTTAGAACACCTCAATTTTTCCAGTTTTTATTGAAATTTAAGCAGTTCAAGTCCAGTGAATAACCAAAATGGTACAAAGGTAAGCAGTAAACTGCCAGAAAAAAAAAAGTTTAGGTTACCAAAAACTGAAAAATAATGTACAGAGTTATACAAAAAGGCCTTTTTCAGGGAACAAGTAATGGGTTAACAACTTACAGCTGTTCTGCAGCAATGGAAGTAAATTAAGCCTTGAAAGTTGATGCTAACAATTCCTACAGGTGTCCCAACTTTTGTTGATTACTTACAAACCCTCTGTCTGTATAAAAGCAGTGTTGGAACAGACTGTGTTGCTACACCCTCTTAAGCATTATTTGGACAGTATTGTACTGCAGGAAGTAGTATATTGCTCTCATAATGGCAAGAAAAAGGCAATTAACAAAGGAAGACAGACAGACCATTATAACCCTTAAAAGTGTAGGTCTTTCCTTTAGAGAAATTGCAAAGAAAACCAAGGTGTCAGTGAGTACAGTTTCCTACACCATCAAAAGGCACTTGGAAACTGGAGGAAACTCTGACAGGAAGAGGTCTGGCAGACCCAAAGCCACAACAGAATCAGAAGACAAGTTTCTGAGAGTCAACAGCTTGCGTGATAGGCGGCTCACAGGACAACAGCTTCAAGCACAGCTTAACACTGGTCGAAGTAAGCAAGTCTCAGTTTCAACTATGAAGAGAAGACTTCGAGCTGCAGGTTTGACAGGTCGAGTGGCAGTAAGAAAGCCATTGTTAAGATGGCAAAATAGGAAAAAGAGGCTTGCCTGGGCCATGAAGCACCGCCAGTGGACTACTGAAGACTGGAAGAAGGTCTTATGGACCGATGAATCAAATTTGAAATCTTCAGTTCATCACGCAGGGTTTTTTATGCGCGCCGTCGGTAGGCGAAAAGGATGGTTCCTCGGTGTTTGACACCAACGGTCAAACATGGAGGAGGAAGCGTGATGGTCTGGGCCTCTTTGCTGGATCCAGAGGCGCGCTTGCACAGAGCGAGTGGCACCCTGAACCAAAACTGCTACCACAGCATTTTGCAGCGCCATGCAATACCCTCTGGTATCGCCTAGTTGGTCAGGGGTTCATCCTACAGCAAGATAATGACCCAAAACATACCTCCAGGCTATGTCAGAACTACCTTAGAAGAAAAGAACAAGACGGTAGGCTTCAAATCATGGAATGACCAGCACAGTCTCCAGACTTAAACCCCATCGAGCTGGTTTGGGATGAACTGGACAGAAGGGGTGAAAGCAAAGCAACCTACAAGTGCAACACATTTGTGGGAACTTCTGCAACAGTGTTGGGAAGAACTTTCCAAACAATATTTGATTTCCATTGTAAAAAAGAATGCCACAAGTGTGTTTGGCTGTTATATCTGCAAAAGGTGGCTACTTTGAGTCAAAAATTTAGATTAAATTGTTAAACAAAATGATTCCATGATTTCTTTTTTATCTCCAATTGTTTATTTGTTCTATGCTTTAATTTCAGAGTACATTGAGACATTAAACTGCGTACATTTCAATAAAAACTGGAAGAATGGTGGTGTTCTAAAACTTTTGACCGGTAGTGTGTATATATAATACACACACACCTCCAAAATTATTGGCACCATTGATAAAGATGAGCAAAAAAGGCTGTTAAAATAAACGTAGGTAATGAGCTGTATTTTATGCTCAAATACTGTATATGGGAAAACTATATTCTTTTATTCTAATACAATTGCTCAGAGAAAATGTTTTTATTAACAAGTAATAAAACACTCAAAAATATAGGTATCAGAATTATTATAAAGATTCTTATAAATAAAATCAAACAAAAGTAAATCTGCATTAACATTCTACTTCTTTAAGTTCATTTCAGTCTTAAGGAACTGTATTGTGGCCTTCCATGGCTTCCTGTTTCACTGGGGTATAAAAATGAGGTAACACGCATATCAAATCCATTTGTCATCCATCACCATGGGGAAAGGCAAATAACTCACAAATGAAAAGAGACAAATTGTTGTTGACCTTCATAAATCAGGCAATGGATACAAAACAATAGCTAAAAAAACTAAATATACCACTTCCCACTATTCGGGCAAAAATTAAGAAGTTCAAAACTTCTGGAACAGTGGTAAACTTGCCAGGTAGAGGACGCAAGTGTATCTTGCCCCCACGCACAGTGAGGCAGATGATTCGGGAGGCAAAGGGAAATCCGAGGGCCACAGTTGGAGAATTACAGAACTTGGCTGCATCTTGGGGTCACCAAGTCTCCAAATCTACAATTAGACGCCACCTACATGCCAATAGGCTATTTGGAAGGGTTGCCAGGAAAAAGCCTTTATTTAGAGCAACCAACAAATGTAGGCGCCTGGAGTTTCCTAAACTGCACTGGCACTTCGATTGGTCTAATTCGACGAAAATAGAGCTCTTTGGCCTGTTGGGACAGTTTTGCTTCCACTGGTCCTGGGACCCTTGTTAAAGTCAACAGTACCATGAACTCTACCTAGTACCAGGACATTTTAGCCAAAATCCTGGTTGCCTCTGCCAGGAGGCTGAAACTTGGCCGCAAGTGGATCTTCCAGCAAGACAATGACCCCAAGCACACATCAAAATCCACAAAGAAATGGTTAATTGACAACAAAATCAACATTTTGCAATGGCCATCTCAGTCTCTGGACTTGAACCCCATTGAAAACCTGTGGTTTCAATTAAAGAAGGCAGTCCATAAGGGCAGACCAAAGGATACAGTATCAAGGATCTGGAAAGATTCTGTATGGAGGAATGGTCTAGGATCCCTCCCAATGTGTTCTCCAATCTCATTAAACATTATAGAAAAAGACTCCGTTATCCTTGCAAGGGGAGGGTGCACAAAGTACTGAAAACAAGGGTGCCAATAATTGTGACACTTCATTGTTTTGGAAATAAATGTATAATTTGAGAAATGTGTCATTTTGGTTGATTCCATTGAATCATTAATAAAGTCAAATATATTCCACATGTTGGAAAATTACAATATAGCTCAGTACTGGTATTATTTATTTTATACAGTCTTTTTTGCTCATCTTTATCAAGGGGTGCCAATAACTTTGAGGTGACTATACACACACACTGTTCAATTATGGAACATTAATGTGGATTTGAAAAAGTTATTTAAAGCCTGAATTAAACTTTGCCTTGAGATGAATGTATTAAATTGTGTATCTTGATTGCATGGCAGGAATTACATTGTGGAACCCAGAAGAACTAAAAAGAAGCATAAATGAAAGAACCCAGCCGATAAGAGTTCAGTGTCAGCACCTCGGACTCCATTGAAGATAAGGCTTCTGCTTTGAAAGTGGATGCTTCCCTGAAGGCGAGTCTCCTGGGGGGTTTGGTTCAAGTGAGTGGAGCTGCAAAGTACTTCAAGGACACACAGAAATCAACAAGACAATCCCGAGTCACTCTGCAGTACTACACAACGACACGATTTGAGAATCTGACCATGAATCATCTGGCCAAAGGGAAAGTGTCTCACCCCAGCGTGTTTGAAAACAAGACAGCGACTCACGTGGTCACCGCTGTGCTGTCACGGAGCTCAGGCGTATTTCATATTCGACAGGCAGGTATCCTCAGAGGAGCAGCAACAGGAAATCCATGGAGAGATGAAGCTTGCAATAAGTAAAATACCTACAATTAAAATCAATGGTCAAGGCTCTATTGACTTGAATGAAACAGAAAAAGCTGAAGTTGAAAAATTCGAATGTACATTTTATGGAGATTTTCATCTCAAATCTAACCCATCGACTTACCAAGATGCTGTGAAAGCCTACTCAACTCTTCCAGAATTGCTCGGGGACAAAGGAGAACGCAGTGCCTGTGAAGGTCTGGCTGTACCCATTAATCAAGCTGGACTCCAGGGCTGCCAAGCTGGAAAGGAACATAAGTGACTACTTGGTAACATCTGTGCAAACTGTTTTAGAGCAATTTAATACAATTGAAATGCAAAGCAACGACATGATAAAAGACATTGTTACCCAAACGTTTCCTGAAGTCAATGAGAAGATTCAACAACTGAAACAAAGGGGCACGCTGTACAAGCTGAATTTCATGAGCAAACTGTCCGCCATGCTGCCTTCCATCCGTGGAGGTGTGCAAGAGGAAGAATCACTCAGAGAGATTTTAAACAATCATGAAGAGTCCCCTTTTAACTTTAAAGAACAACATGCTTGGCTGAACAGCAATGAAAGAGAAATCAATGCAGTGAGACGTTGCCTTGCTATTTTAAAAGACATACATGCTGTATCTTCTGTGAATGAGCTAGACGAGGAAGAATTAAACAATGAGACTGAAAATATTGTTTGCTTTACCTTCACCTCGCTGCACGAGCCAGAACCATATCTGGAAGATCTAAAAAACTACCTTGAAACCCAAGCGAGTAAGAACACTCAAAGTTCAATTCCTAGTAAATATTTGCATCAGGAGAGCAAGCAATGGGTGAGCAGCGAAACTAATCTGAAGATAAGAATGTATTTGAAGGTATTCCAGGAGTTAGTGAACATCAACAGGGAGAATAAGAAAACAAAGTTCTTCATAGTGTCTAAGGAAGACCAGGAGTTTCCTGGAGCCTGCATTCTCCTGCATGAAAATGGAGCATCGAAATACATACATTTCAAGATCCCAGCAAAACCGGACGTCCCTGAGGTCTGTGATGTCACCCATGACAGTGTGACTCTGAAGGTGGTGCCTCCCAGTAGTGATGCTGATCAGAAACTAAAATACCGTCTGGAGTGCATTAATCAGAAGGAATGGGCAATTGAAACCAGCACTGATAAAACCAAGACCCTCACTGTATCAGGCTTGCAGCCGAACATTGAGTATGAATTTAGATGCACAGTGGAAGGGAAGTTGGGGTATATTGTGAGCAGTGACACAACCAGCAAAGTCAAGACAACAAGTTCATTTGCACAAGACACAGGTCAGTGGTTAGTTACTTTTTTTTAAATTTCACAAATATGTTCTATCACCCTTCTCTGTAGCAATATTTTCATTGACAAGTTAGAGTCTTATACCTTTTTTTAGCGCTGTGTCCGAAGGTTTGTTTGCTACCCATGGATTCAAAGATTGTTTTAAACTAAAGCATAGCACCGATACCGCTGTACGAAAAAGTCCCGGGTTCAAGCCCGCCCTCTGCCTGTATGGGGATTGCCTCACCCTGCGGGAAACTCCTGCCTTGAGGCTGGCAGGGGAGAGTGTAGCGTGCACGGGGGAAGGCAGCAGCGGGGCTGGCAGGGGAGAGTGCAGTGTGCACAGGGGAAGGCAGCAGCGGGTCTGGCAGGGGAGAGTGTAGCGTACACGGGGGAAGG